>APFE031133328.1:37660-56266 GCA_000404065.3 Pinus taeda
TAAGACGCATGAGGCCGCCACCTGCTGAGCAGCGTGGAGCCCCAGACACCGTTTGGAGGCGGGACGAGGGTTTTTATGGCCATAGCACAGTGCAGGACAGCGCCATTAATGGCGAACGAAGCCCGACGCGCCCAGAGGATTGGTATTTACAGGACGCAGCTTGGCAAAATTTTCATTATGCCTGCAATTGAAGTTTGGTCTGTTCGGTGTATGGTGAGTTCGGTGGTTTGGGAGCACTACCATCGAGCTGGTCTAAGCTCGAATTGGCAGACCTTCACCGCTGTCAGCGCTCCTCATTCCAGAATTCAGCTTTCAGGTGGGGGTAAGTGCCTCATTCGCGGAAATTGCAATTTCTCTGGTTTGGTTTTCAGTTTTAGCATTTCAATTGTTCTCTGTTCGGCCTTGCATCCCTGTTCGGCCTTGCATCTTCGTCTGTGGTCTTTACCTGCTCTACAGGGCATCCCCGGTTCCCTCTCTGCTTCGCTGACCATTTCCCTCATCCTCTCCACCATGAAAAAGTCGGGGAAGCGTTCTCGCTCCGGCGATAAGTCAGGCAGCAGCAAAAGACATGTTGCGCGCCCTCACTCCACCCCTCAGTTAACCACCATCAACTTAACTTCTCCTCTGGAGGACTCCCCTGCTTCCAACCCAGGTCGCCATCCGATACCCAACAGCGCCTTCCAGTCCACCCATTTCAAATTCCAGAGTAACCTCAACCGTCCCTTGGTTTCTGCCCAAATTACCATCCTGATGACGGAGGAAATCAACCAGGTTCCTCCAATAACCTGCATAAACCCCAATTCCTCTGACAGCAGTGACCACTCCTTGGCCCAGTTTGCCATGGCAGCCAAAACAGAGGACATGCCAATTATTCAGGTCGACTCGCCTTCTCCTATCCCTCCTCTCAGCGATTGCATCAACCTCTTCCTGGACCCTGACGCTGGCAACGCAGACAAGGAGCAGGAAGGCAATGTGGAGCAAGGCAAAGAAGGGCTCAGCCACGATGACGCGTGTCAGCCAGATGCAGAAACACAGGGGGACGACGAACGCTGAATGGTTGGCATCTATGTCTGCCTTTTTTGGTTTTTGGGTGGCCATTTTTGGGTGCTGGTTCTTTTTGGAGATTCTCCAGCCGCGGCGGATGCAGTTGCTTTGGTCTCAGCTCTCTCAGCTCTCTCCCTCTCAGTTTCTCAGTACTCTCAGTATTCTCTTTCTCTTTCTCAGTTTATCTGTAAAGCCAAGGCATTTGGTTGTTTGTTTAGTTTCTATGGATGTTGTTCTGTTCAGTTTCATGGAGGTAATCCCCAGCTTCTCTCTGTCAGGGAATTTTTGTAACATATGGGATGCGCAGGCTTCGACAGCTGCCCCCAATTGTAAATTTACGCTTACCAGTTAATAGAAAATAGTTTAGTCTTTTGCAGAGAAAAAAAAAATGTTAAACATTACAATATTTCTACCATACTTGGATCAAATGTTTACATAGGAGTTAAGTTTACTATGAACCTCAAATATAAAGATTTTTTTAATAAAAAATGGAATAGTTGACGGGAAATCTTGGCCATTTATGGCAGGCCACATCCATTTACAAGAGATATGCATTTATGGTTAACCCTACTCTTCTTAAAACACCTTTCTGAATCACCGAATAGTCTCCATGAGTGCCATGAGTAAATCATGCCATTTATAGCACGCCACGTGCATCTACAACAACTATGCATTTATGCTTAACCCTACTCTTCTTAAAACACCTTTCTGAATAGTGGAATAGTCTCCATCAAGGCCATTTATGACAGGCCACGTGCATTCGCAACAGCTATGCATTTATGCTTAACTCTATTCTTCTTAAAACACCTTTCTAATAGCGGAATAGTCTCCGTGAGTGCTATGAGTAAATCAAGCCATTTATGGAGGCCACGTGCATCTACAACAGCTATGCATTTATGCTTAATCCTATTGTTCCTAAAACACCTTTGGAATAGTCTCTGTGAGTGCCATGAGTAAATCAGGCCACATGCATCTATAACCTCGAGTGAATCAACTCTGTAAAATTGGACGGTAGATTTTATTAAAATGCGTCTACAACTTCTAGTAAAATTGGAGGGTAGATTTTATTAAAATGCATTTACAACTTCTAGCGAATCAACTTTGTAAAATTGGAGGGCATATTTTATTAAAAGCATAATCACCTTGAACAAACCCCAACAATACAACAATTCAAACTTTGATTTAGAACTAAAAAAATATAACACTTAAGTAGGAAACTATGAAGCTTATACGCATATATACACATTATGCATTCATCCATTCAACGAAACAAAACATACAAAAAGGCATAGGGCAAACATGTCCATAAACGTTATATATTTATAGCTCACTATCATTACCATTTTCTACAACTAATTATGTATCTAATTATATCATCAAACTAAGCTGGATCTAGGCTAATTTAATCTCCCCCTTAAATAGGTTATACTCCACATTAATACCATGGGTGAATACCAAGGGTCATTTTATTTTTTTATTATTTAATTTTTATAGGGTTATTTTTTGTTTTGATATTTTTATTTCATTTTCACAAGTTAAAATGTTTAAATGTTACATTAAGTTACACATCTCTATCGTATTTTAGTACACATCTCTAGCATACTTGGTTGTAGACCAGCCTAATAAAAAATGACCAATTTTATCGCCCAAAGAAGCACTCTCCAACACAATATGGAAGAGATGTTGTAATGTCCTATCTTGTTAAACATTTTGACTAAAAATAAAATGAAATTTAAAAATTCTCCAACCTAACCTAGTAACCTAGTAAGAGAGGGATGTTGTAATTTTTAACATTTTGACTCAGTCAAATTAAATCAAAACAAAATTAAATTAAAATTTAATATCCAAAATTAAATTAAAAAACTAATACTTATGATTATTAATAATAAATATTGATTTACTATTTCTTTAAATTATTAGTTTTTAATGGTTTAAATTTAAGCTTGTTAACTAATAAAAAATTAGTTATTATCTTAAACTTAATTTATTGTAGACTAACTAACAAACGAAATCGTTTTTTTAGCCTCGAATCTCAAAATATAATTTCTAGCAAAATTGTGATTTTTTGTTGTTTAAAATTTATTTTTGAATGCATAAATGGATTATGCATCCTAAAATATCCCCTGAATACCCCTTCACGAACTTGATTTATTTATTGATAATTTTTTAATTTTAGTTATAAATGGACATTTTCATATAATTATTTACTATAACTATTGCTAATGTGTTTAATGGGTCTTTCATCTACACGTATTTGAAATTATTATATCATTAATATATATAGATATATTTTATATTAATTATTTTTTTGGACCCACAGATAAATTGTATAATAAATTAATTATTATGTTAAATTTTGATGATCAAATTTAACTACCCTACATTAATATTATATTTTTTTTATTAATCATAATTGGCTTTTAAAATGTTATTAAAATGTGATTTTGAATTTTTATTAAATTAAATATTATATATAAATGTCACTTGGGTCTATAGCTTATTGAATCATTCATTTTTATTAGTTGGATTTGATTGTATACTTTCTATTTATTTAATATATTAGTTTTTCCCCATGGCTTTGTTAGAGGACATCGTTTTGTAATTTGTATTTATCCAATTTATTAATTTTCTTTTGTTAAATTTTCTTTTTAAAAATTAATATGACCTCTCAGCTAAAATTTATATTTTATATATTATATTTATATATGTTTTAATTTGACTATTAATTAAAACATATCAACCCTACACACATATATATATCTTTGCTGACACTTAAATATATTGACAAACCTTCTTACATTACATCTACCAATCTCACCTATAATGATTTGTAGGTGTTTAAGACTATTCGTGATAGGGGGATTTTAGTTCATAATAACACTTTGAGCTTGGGCACACCATTGTCTAATACTAATGGCATTCATAGGATTCCATTTTTCAAAAATGGAAGGAAATGGGTTTATGGTTTTATTGATTAATATTTTGATTTTTTTTTTGGGATAAGAGTTTTTTGTGATGGGAGAAATTTTGATTTAAAATAATTATGAAATTATCAAGATTATTATTTGGTTTGATCCATACAAACTTTTAATATGGTTAGATTTTCTTTATGAAACCCTTTAAAACTAATAATATTAATAAGATCTCACTTTAAAAAATTGAATTGCTTGGGCTAGATTACATCATTTTATTCAAACGAGTGCAATTAATAAGATTTGACTTTAAAATATTTATCAACATGTGGTGGGTTAAATCATTTTACTAATTTATAACCAATGACATTAATACAATTTTAGTTTAAAAAAGGTGAATGAGATGGGGCTAAGCTAGATAATTTTATTCCAACCATTGCAATTAAGAGGATTTGACTATTGAAGGACATAAGGTAGTTTGGATCATTTTATTATAATTTATTTGGGTGCAATCACTAGCTCCACTACTTCCACCACTACCTGTTCAAAATGACAACAAGAATTTCCATTTTAATTTTTCCTTGAATTACATTGTGAATTAAAATCGAATTCTATTCGCATAGCAACTTGTAAAGAGTTAATTAAGTTTATTAAACTTAATTATCTTAGGAATTTAGAGTTGGAAGTCTTTCTGAAGTCATGTATATGTTCGCCTTATATTATAGGGGCCCAAGATGAGTTAAGTATGAGTGGTAATTAGTTAACTCAGTTTATTGAGTTAAGTCTAGTTAAATTAGTTTCAAACTGTTTGAGGAATGAATAGTGAGTTAACAGTAGTTGATGCATTAGTGAACTCAATTAGTGCTAGTCTAGTTAACTGAATATTCCCTCATCAGAAACTCATGCATGTCGATTCTAAGAAAGACCTAGTTGAGACTAGAGTGCAGGGACAATGTACTATTTGTTTTAGATTTTTCTGAGTTGCAATGATAGTGCATGTAATTAGGAACTAATCCTTCAAAGGATTGTGCAGTTTTGAGTGCACTGGCGTCCTCTTAATATGGGTTAATCTGTCATAGGATTTGTGCAAGGAAATAGGGACTTGGAGAGCTGGTGAATTGGCTAAGTGTTGCATAGTGCTTTCTTGTGGGTTGAAGATTTATTTTACTGAGTGTTGGGATTGTTCTTGTGTGAACAAGAATTGTAATCTCATCTTGATTATCCAATATATGAAATACAAATAGTGGAGTTTTGAGTTGTGGCTTTCCCTAGATATTTATTTTGTTATGTGTATTTGATTCGCTTCCTCTATTGATTAATTTTTTCTCGATCTTTATGTGCTCTCATTATAAAGAGTAGAATTAGATTCATGACTCTTGCTTTAGTACATTCCAAGAGCTTGTGAATCTACAAGAAAATATACATGGTATCAGAGCTGAGAACAATATACTAGAGGAGATTTCAAATTTTTGAGTTTTTGGGTTATAGGTGAAAGTTAAATTTGCAATACATACTTTAGGATCGACAGATGGAGTTCTATGGGTTAAGGCTCGAGTATGCCTTGGAAGGCAACTCAAATTTTATATCCTGGAGACACATGATGGAGGCTGTGCTGGAGGACAATGGATTGAAGGAATTTGTTGAAGAGGAAATTCCTAAGCCAACGATCACTGATGCACAAAACTTGGATGAATGGAAGAAGTGTGTGGCGAAGATAAGGCGGGTAATCCTTGAGGGATTTGAGACCACATTGTCTCGAGTCTCCATGGGAAAGAAACTCCTCATGCTATGTGGAAAACATTGAATGACCTGTATCAGAATATCAATGATCAAAGGAAGTTGGCACTGAAGGATAAACTTCGAAAAATCAAAATGAAGAAAGGTGAGACCATTCCAAAATACTTGACTAATTTCACTTAACGTTGGGATGAACTTGGAAGTGTTGGAATCACGGTTGTCGAGGAATATATGGTGAGCCTTGCTCTTCTTGAACTCCCAAAGAGTTGGCATAATTATAAGGAATCTGTCAATGGTTGGGAGAAGTTGCCAGATTGGGAATGACTATGGTCAGATTTTATGCAGGATGAGATCAGGAGGAACACCAGGGATGGATCTTCATTAAAGGCTAATGATGAAGAGAATTGTGACTTAGTGATTAAGGCAAGGAAGGGGAAAGGGAAAAATTCCCATTCCAAATCAAATTCTTATCATGGAGGTAAGAAGAAAGACATGACAAAAGTTAAATGCTTTCACTGTCACAAGATGGGACATTTTTTTACAAATTTTCCACTCAAGAAGTCCAAGGAGAAGTCCTAAGGATGAGCGACAGGTGAGGCTTTGACCTCTCAATTCGAATTGGACTTTTCCCTCATTACATACTTGGTGTCATCAATGTTGGGAAGTGTATGATACTTAGACTTGGAGCTTCATTCCACATGATTGGTGACAAAGAGTTATTTAGTGACTTGGAGGAGAACGATCTCTAGATGCATATCGAGATGGGTGATGACTAGAAGTATAATGTTACTAGATTGGGCAAGATTTCTTTTCAGAGGGAGCATGGGGCTCCACTCACCTTGAATAATGTTATGTATGTACCCGGGCTGAAGAAGAACTTAGTATCATTTGCCATTTTTTAGGATAGAGGCTATGATGTGATCTTCTCGAAAGGAAATGCATTCCTTCAACACAAAGCCATAGGTCTAGTAAAGAAGATAGGGATTCAAGTTAAGAATATCTATAAGCTAGAGGTAGAGGTGTGCGTTTCTTTGAGTTCAAAAGTACAAAATATGCAATGCCGAGACATTGGTGAGTCTTGGCACAGACGATTGAGCCACTTGCATCATGGGGCTTTGAAGATATTACAGTAGGTCTCTATTGGTCATCCCAAAGGTACGCTTGAGTCAGCATACACCAAGTATTCCTTTGGAGACAGAGACAGTCGAGCAGAGTCTATTCTAGAGAGAGTCCATTCAGATGTGTGTGGAACATTCTTGAAAACATCCATGGACAAACACAGGTATTATGTTATATTGTTTTATGACTATTCTTGTAAATGATGAATATTTATCATGCAGAAAAAGGAGAAAACATTCACAAAGTTTTGTGAGTTCAAAGCATTGGTAGATAAAGAGTCAGGAAAAAAGGTTAAATCTCTAAGGAGTGATAATGGTCATGAGTATGTATCCAATGAGTTTAAGAACTTCTGTGTAGTGGAAGGGATTAAACGAGAGTTAACGACACCTCATAACCATCAACAGAATGGTGTTACCGAGAGCAAGAATAAAAGAATTGTAGGGGCATCAAGGGAAATTTTGCATGATCAGGGCCTAACACTACACTTGTGGGTTGAGGCATGAAACACAGAATTTTATGTTTAGAGTCGTAACCCACATCAAATACTTGACATGAAGGCACCAGAGGTGGCTTATTCTAGTAAGAGGCCATTTGCTGGTCGGTTCAGGATTTTTGGGTCATCAGTATATTTCCATGTAACCAAATATGTATGGAAGAAGCTTGACCCAATGACAGAGTTGGGGATATTTGTGGGGTACACCGATACACCTCACAAATATCAGGTGTACATGTCAACCAATCAGATGACAATGGTTCGTAGGGATATTAGATTCGATAAGGAGAAGGACATGCGAGTTTCACTTAAGAGGAAGCTTGAGATACATGCGTATGAGGAGCATTTAGCTCCTAAGGTTGAGGGGCCTCAGATTGATGCAAAGCACACACATGCAAAGGTTCTAGGAGCCGAGACATCCACTCAGGCAAAGTCTTCTAGATAGAGAAGAAAGCACACTAGAGAGTTTGACAAATTGTTGAATGATGTATGAGACAATGTTGTAGCACCCACTTCTCAGCACAAATAGAGGAGGTCACCAAAGAGGTACACTGGATATATGGCACTTATGGGTGCATGTGTTATGACAGAGCCATCTTCCTTTCAGGAAGTAGTGCAACAAATGGTTTGGGTTGATGTAATGGTGGATAAGTATGACTCCATAGTTCAAAACAGTGTTTGGGATGTGGTCCGGAGACCGGAGGACAAGTTAGTAGTGAGCTCCCATTGGATTTACAAGGTAAAGCAAGTTGCAGATGGTAGCATGCAGAAGCATAAGGCCAAATTTTTGGCCTGTGGCTTTTCATAGAGAGAGGGGCTTGACTATGATGAAACCTTTACTCCTGTTGCAAGGTACTCATCCATCAAATATATATTGGCACTATTAGCACAGATGGGTTGGAAAATCCATTAATTGGATGTGAATAATTCCTTCCTCAATCACATGGTTGAGGAAGAGGTGTACATAGAGAAGCTCGAAGGTTTTGAGACCTTTGATCGTGAGTCGCATGTGCGCTAACTCAAGAGAACATTATATGGGTTGAAGCAAGCACCCCTACACCAAAATAGATAGCTACTTCATTGGGTTGGGCTTCACAAAGAGTGAAGTGGATGCAAACCTGTACCACATTATGGTGGAAGGTAAGTTGTTGATCATTGTAATTTATGTTGATGATCTCATACTGATAGGTGATGAGAAGCTCATCAAATATTGTAAGGAGTACCTTGCAAGAGAGTTTGAGATGAAGGACATGGGGCTAATGCATTACTTTCATGGCATGGAGGTATGGTAGGGAGATGGGGAGTTGAAATATATTAGGGCAAGTATGCCAGCAAGATACTCAAGAGATTCCACATGGAGTGTAGTAAACCCATGGAGACTCCTCTAGCCAATAATTGGAAAAAGGAGGATGCTACTTCAGGTGAAGTAGTGGCAGCTAATTTTTACAGGAAGCTTGTGGGTTCACTCATGTACTTGGTGAACACATGACTGGATATGTGTTATGTAGTTAACCAGCTTAGTTAAGTGATGGTTAGGCTTACCAAGCTATATTCGAAGGCGACAAAGAATGTGTTGAGATACCTCAGAGGCATTACTTAGTTTAGGTTATGGTACAGATGGAAAGAGGGAGTGAAGCTTGAAGGCTTCACCAATATAGATTAGGCAGTGAGTCCATCCGATAGGAAGAGCACATTAGGAGGGATATTCAGTTTTGGATCAGCGACAGTTTCTTGGTATATCAGGAAACAAAGATCAGTTGCACTTAGTCCGGTAGAGGCAAAGTACATGGTTGCAAGTCATGCAACATGTGAGGCTATTTGGATGAGAAAGAACCTAGTTACATTGTTTTTTTAATAAATGGATCCTACATTGATTTACTATGATAATCAGAGTTGTATAAAACTCTCTAAAAATCTAGTTTTTCATGATTGGTCTAAGCATATTTCTATCCGATATGATCATCTCAGAGATTATGTGTTGAGGCAGACCATGTTGTTAGATTACATTCCCAAGGAGGACCAATATTCTAACATCTTGACAAAGGAATTATAAGGATGTAAATTCGAGTTTCATAGAGACAAGATTGAGGTAGTTGATAATCCCTTTCTTGTTGAGAGGGAGTGTTGAAAATGGCAACAAGAAATTCCAGTTTAATTTGTCCTTGAATTAAAATGTGAATTAAAATCAAATTCTATTCTCATAGAAACTTGTAAATAGTTAATTCAGTTTATTAAACTTAATTAGCTTAGGAATTTCGAGTTGGAAGTCTTTTTGAGGTCATGTATAGGTTATCCCTATATTATAGGGGTCCACAATGAGTTAAGTATGAGCGGTAATTAGTTAACTCAGTTTATTGAGTTAAGTCCAGTTAAATTAGTTCCAAACTGTTTGAGGAAATAATAGTGAGTTAAGAGTCAGTTGATGCATTAGTGCACTCAACTAGTGATACTCTAGCTAACTAAATGCTCCCTCATCAGAAACTCATGCATGTCGATTCTGAGAAAGACCTAGTTGGGACTAGAGTGCAGGGACAATGTACTATTTGTTTTAGATTTTTCTGAGTTGCACTAATAGTGCATGCAATCAAGAACTGGTCCTTGAAGGGATTGCACAGTTTTGAGTGCACTAATTTCCCTTTAAGATGGGTTAATCAGCCATAGGAATTTCGAAAGGAAATAGATACTTGGAGATTGATTTTACTGAGTGCTGGAATTATTCTTACGAGAATAAGAAATGTAATCTCATCTTTATCTTATGATTTATTCAATACAGATAGTGGCATTTTGAGTTGTGGCTTTCCCCGAATATTTATTGTGGTATGTGTATTTTATTCTCTTCCTCTATCGATTATTGTTTTTCTTGATCTTTGTGTGCTTCCACTATAAAAAGTAGAAGTAGATTCTCGTCTCTTGCTTTAGCACATTGCATAAGCTTTTGAATCTACAAGAAAATCTACACTACATCAACACGAATTTCAACCATTAGATCCAATTCCTTTAGGGTTACTTTGGCCACTACCTCAAGGTGTCCTTCCACCATTGGATCCCTCTCATGTAAGGTGGAGAAACATATTTTAAGGGTAGTAATGGGGGGAATATTCTTTATGTTTTCTCCAATATATCCCCCTCCCTGATATTGGAGAAAAAGAAACAATATTTCCCTTGATGTGAAGGTGGGGTGAAATATTGGAGAAAACATAAACAATATGTGTTGGGAAATATTGTATATGTTTCTCTCATATTTTTCACCACCTTGACCTCATATAGGGTGAGGGTGAAATATTGGAGAAAAAGTAGTAGTGAGGGTGGGGTTGAGGGTTAGGTGTGTGAAAATATTGGAGAAATCATATTTATTAATATTGGTGAGGGTGAAGGTGGGGTGGTGGAAAATATTGAATATATATATTAAATAAATTTCTCTAATATTCCCCTACCTCTAACCTTTATTTTAAATCTATAAGTTGATTTTTCATTACTACTTCACAAAATTATGGTAAGAATAAGAGGTTATCTATCTCTTTCCTACCATAATGAAATCAGAAGAAAGATACAATAACATAATGTTAGAAACATTGTGGTTGTGATCAGGGTTTCTTCTGAACACTTAAGGGTATTGCTCCCATAAGGTTTGTGACTAAATATTTGTTAGTAGAAGAAAACAACAAGAACAACATTGGATTATTAAGTTCTCAGGCCAGTAAAAAACATCGTGTTAGGGTTTCAAATCCTTAGGCTTGCTTACATGGATCAATCTTGGCTTCAAGATTCTAGGTAAGTCATATTGATTCTCCTTTTTCTCAACAATTCAAGGGATTTCAAGGTTCTCAACTAACTTTATAGAAATTTCTCATAAATGAGCAGGTTGTAGTCCATGGATACTCTAATTCTCCAACATGTTTTGTTGCTCAAAGTTTGGAAGTGAAAGTGGTTGGGCACAATGGAGAGAAGCCTACTAAGGAGTATTCATCTTCACTTCCTTCCACAATGGTAGACTTGAGTATTTCTACATTTATGAGTGAAGTTGTTTCTCTGATCAAGCGACCTTATGGGTTTTTGTTTATTTTTTTAGCTCCCTTCCTTTGTATCTTAAGGATTACATGTTCAAATATTCATGCTTTCTCCTTCCGTTACCCTAGGATCAGAGCAGATCTAATTGAAAAATCCATTTTTCTCCTCCGTTGGGTTTGGTGGGAAAGATAAAAGAATTAGATATGGTTGAGGTTGATTAGAATAAGGTGAAAGTGTTCCATATTTTTGTAAAGGCTCTAGATAGGACCTCATTCCCATTTTGGGTTTTTGTTTGTTACTTTAGCTCCCTTATTTTGTATCTTAAGGCTTACATTTTCAAATCTTCATGCTTTATCCTTTCATTACCCTAGGATTGGAGCAAATCTAATTGAAAATTTACCTTTTTCTCCTCCATTGGGATTGGCAGGAAAGATAAAAGAATTAGATATGGTTGAGGTTGATCAGAATAAGTTGAAAGTCTTCCATATTATTGTAAAGGCTATAGATAGGACCTCAATCCCATTTTGAGTCTCAAAAGAGGCAATCTGGGATGGGTGACCTCCCAGGACGTCCTGGTTACCAGGTGCAAGCCTCGGAAGTGATGATTAATGCCATGTGATTCATTTCACTAATTTCAATCCCACTTCTTCACCCCTTTGAGCATCATTGGATGCAATGCGTGCTAAGTGGAATGTTCAAAATCATGACAAATTAGTCAGTTACTATTACCTCTGATTGAAATGGTTATAGATGAATGACTTACTTAATGCAGTTGAATCCCAAAAAATGATATCTAATATAAAGCACCGTGAAAACTCCTCAATACTTAAATTCAAAAGAGTGAAGGGAACTCTAATTCAATGGTTCATGTGGCACAATACTTGCTAATTTTTTGAAAGTGGGGTAGAAAGCTAAGTGGGCTTGACTGTGGGAAAAAATCCATAGTTAAGTGTGCTTGAGTGAGAGGTGATATAGGATGGGTGACCTCTAGGGAAGTCATGGGTACTGGGTGCAGGCCCCGGAAGTGATGATTGACGCCATGTGATTCATTTCACTAGTTTCAATCCTACTTCTTCACCCTTGTGAGCATTGCCTGATGTAATGCGTGCCAAGTGGACTATTCAAAATCATGAAAAATTAGTTAGTTACGACTACCTCTCATGGAAATGGTCATAGATGAATGACTTAATTAATGTAGTTAAATCCCAAAAAATGATATCTAATATAATTCACTTCGAAAAGCCCTCAATACTTATGACGAGTATGTGGTAGATCTAATTTAGATCTTAAATGATGCAGAACCATTGACCCATCCTCTGAAAAAAACTAGCAAGAATGAGTTCTGGAAAGCGAAAATGAGAAAAATGCATCAAAAGGCAAGGGATTTGTTAAAAACCTTGAAACAACATATTTGTGATGGATGAGCTTTGTAGAGAGGATCTTGTTGAGATATTTATGGAGAAGATGATGGATCTTGAAATGATTCACAATATTGTAATTTCCTCTATAAATTTTAGTCTTTGAGAATTGAAAGGAGGTGACCGTTAGAATGAAGATATGGCCAACCAAGGTGCCAATAGATGTTATGTAATAGTTTAGTGGGTTTAATTAATGAAAATTGTCTTATAATTTATGTGATTCTATGTGCGTGCATGGTGATTTAACACATTGATGGATTGATTCATAGATTTATTGACTTTGTTTGATGAATTAATGTTACATGTAGACAATAGGGTTATTTGGTTTGAAGTGGAAGTGACGATGAGTTACATTTGCAGAATCATAATCCCCAGGTAATATGATTGGGACCATAATAAAACTTGAAATGATATACCCCCATAAATCATTTGCATCAAATGGTATTAGAGAGCAGAAGATTCCTCCGTGTAGTGTGGAGGAGAAGTAGCAGAAGAAGGTAAAAGTGATTGAAGAATGGTAAGAGATGTGTTTTATCTATGTAGGTGACAATAGAGGAAGGGTAGAATATTTGCAATATCCTAGAGAAAGGAGTGCTCAAACGGTTCTAGAGAAGAGAACTAGGAAAATGCCAAAAGCCCAAACTTAGGAAAACATTTGGTGAGGTATTGTGTAGCAAGGTGGAGACTTGTTAGTTTATAGGTGAGTTTCAACTCATGAGTTAAATTTTTTACGAGAGGACTATATGCATATGATAAGGACGTCAAAATTTTTTGTACCTTGGGTGTCTGATCTAGGACCATCGACCAATCTTGTGAATAAAAATTAACAAGAACAACTTCTCAAAGATGAAAATGAGAAAAATGCATCAAAAGCTAAGGGATTTGTTAAAAAGTTTGAAAAATCAAGTTTGTGAGGGATGAGATTTATGGAGAGGAACATGTTGAGAGATTTATGGAGAATATCATGGATCTTGAAATGAACCACAATATTGTAATTTCCTTTTTAAATTGTAGCCTTTGGGCATTGAAAAGAGGTGACCATTAGAATGAATAATTGGCCAACCAAGCCACCAATAGATGCTATGTAATAATTTAGTTGGTTTAATTCACGAATTTTGTTTTCTACTTTATGTAATGGTGATTTAATGCATTGATTTCTTGATGCATAGATCCATTGACTTTGTTTGATGAATTAATGTTACATGTAGACCATAGGGTTCTTCAGTTTGAAGTGGAATCAAGGATGTGTTGATTTTGTGGGCTCATAATCTGCAAGTGCTAGTAGTGGGAACAGAAGAAAACTTGAAATGATAGCCCCCCATTAACTGTTTGTGTCATTTGAGAAACGACTGGGGATCACAATAGCCATGCAAAAACTTATATGTGAATGGAAGAAATTCTATATTTTCTTCCCAGATACGTGAAAATGTCGTAACTAAGAACTCCACTAATTTATTTCTTTTGTGCTTTCACATAGGTGCCTCAAGCTCTAGGAACCCAATTGGTTTATTTTGTTACAACGATGCAACTCGAGGGAAGGTCACATGGCAATGGAACAACCATAGTTGACTCCAAGAAATTATATTGTTAAACAATTAGAATATGTTCCATCTTCCGAAGTAAATCAACTCTTTTTGGTTCTTCAATCAAAGGTTGTCATTTGTATTTTTAATGGTTTTTGGCCAATGTTTGAAGATTTACCTCAATGTATGACATGGTCCAAAAATTGTGGTATTTATGTTTGTTTAAAAGGTTTTTTCATTGTTTGGTTCAATTCCCAAGAAGACATAGATAAAGTTCTGAAGGAAAAGCCTTGTTTTTATGGAAGAGAAAGACTTTTCATCACCCCTTGGTTTCCAAAGTTTAATTCCACAATAATGGTGGTAAAAAAGGTATTGGTTTTGGGGAAGGTTTCCAAACCTCCCTCTTCCCTTTTGGCATCATAAGACCTTACAGGGAATCAAGAAAAATTTAGGTTCCTTTAAAAACATGGATGATGAAAGAAGAAAGAAATTGTTATTCACCTTTTCCCATATATAAGTAGAAATAGACCTAAGAAAGGGTCTACCTAACTGCATCTTGCTCAATCATAAATATTTCCAATGGATTCAAATTTTGGACTATGAAAACATGACACTTACATGCCACACACGTTTTCAAACATGACATATTTAGGTCTTATTCCCTATCGCAAAGAAGATACGAAAAAGGAAAAAGTATCAGAACACTAACAAAAAAGGTTGGCAACGTGTTGATCTGTAACAAGAAGGAGAAATCAAGGAGGAATTTTCAATTTTGTTCAAAATAATAATATAATACTATCCAGGTTGATGGTGAACATGCACCTGATGTTAGTTTTCTAGTGCTATGAGGACAAGCACGAATTTTGTACTATGGATAATTACTTCTAATGATATTTTTCACTTTCTATATTATCATTAATCAATTACACTTCAAAAAATTAAACTATAAATGCAATATAATAATTCAACAATAGATATCATGATCAAATAGTAAATACCATGGATTTTTCACCCAGGAAACCCAAACTTGGTAAAAGAACCCAACAATCTCTTCTTAGAGAAATTATTGTTCAATTCAACAGATGGTACAATTTGATTTCCAGTAAAATTTGGTCAATCCGACAACATAAATTAGCTAGGTAAAACATGGTCCAAAATTCCCACAAAATTAGCCAAACTATTTCCCAAATAAATCAATAAACTCTACCCAAACTTTAGTCAAACAGCCCATAAATTTTGTTCAATTCTACCTTAGAAAGTATTATTCAATTATGGTGAACTTTTCCTTAGAAATTTTAGTCAAACTACGTCATACAACCTACGGTCAACTCAGAAAATTTGGTCAACTTTTAGCATAAAAAATGTGTTCAACTCTATGAGTAACTCAACTAGAAAGAA
The DNA here is from genome assembly GCA_000404065.3 of Pinus taeda. NCBI lineage: Eukaryota > Viridiplantae > Streptophyta > Pinopsida > Pinales > Pinaceae > Pinus > Pinus taeda. The sequence goes on from APFE031133328.1 coordinate 53,313, forward strand.
TTACGGTCAACCCTCGAGAAATTACGTGAAATAGATTATAATAGAGCTTGGTCAACATTAGTCAAACATATTAGAGAGCTCATTCAAACTCCAAATATCTTTTGTCTCTTTCCTTCACATGTGTGAATAGAAGATATCATTTTTTTTTGGTTTGAATTAATCCCAAGGTAGGTCAAATGATGTATTTATATCGGCAAAATCATGTGGATTTTGACGAAGGGTTAATTAACCTATTCCATTAGGGGGGATGGCATGACTGTTCTAAGTCAAAATTAATTAAAATTATCTTTTCTTTATTTTTATTTGAATACCGATGTAGCTATGAAAATTAAGCACTCCCTCTTTGATAGGGAGGTATTATTCTTAACTTCTTCATATGTCCACTTTGTTAAAAAAAAATATCCTTCTCTAGAAAATATTGAAAGAGCTAACTATGCTTATGTATCCATCCACTAAATGTTGAGATAATCCTACATTAACATCATGCGAAGGGATCTATTTTCCTACTAGTCAACTCTCCTTTGCAAATGGATATACTTACCCAGTAGTCAAAGGCCTTTTGGGTTCACACAAGCCTTTTGGCCTTCTTGGGTCAAGACTAGTCTGTGTTCACCAATTATCCAAGATGTCACCTAGAACCTGGTCAACACCTATGACCTACAATGAAAACCTAGGTTATTACCATTCATGCATGCCAATTGAATGGTAATAAAATTCCCAATTCTAAAGGAACTCACTCTACCCACTAGCCAAATACCTCTTGGAAATTTAGGGGAGCACACTAGGCTTTGATGCTCTTTGGGCAATTCTCGATAGATACATTACATGGCCCCTAGTCAATACTTTTGATATTTCAATATCCTAACCTAAGGATAATGTTTTCCCCTTAGTGCTACAATATCAACACTCCCTGTCAATGAGGGAGGCATTCTAAGCCACTCCAAGATTGTACCTGAAGTATGCAAACTTTTCCCTGGGTAGTGACTTGGTGAGAATGTCAGTAACTTTCTCCTCAGCTTCACTAATCTCTTCTTCTTTTGTACCATGTATTAGATGTAATGGTACTCAATCTCGATGTGCTTTGGCTTGTCATGGAGAATGAATTTTTGAAAGATTCACACAACTTTAATTGTGACAATATATCCTGGTATGTTCCTGTAGTTGATCAAACAATCGTGCAAGTACTTTTCAAATCCATACTGGATGCAATGTACTTGGCCAGTATGTAGTGCTCAGTACTAAAGCTGATTACTTTCTTCTCATCTAAGATATCATAGTAGAACCCAAACTAAAACAACATCCTAATGTTCTCTTCATGTCTTCAATACTCCCTTTCCAATTGGAATCTGAGAATTCATATAGTTGTACTCCATATTTGGGCACATATCTCCAACCATAACTAACTATCCCAAGAAGATATTTCAACACATGATTTTCCTCATTCCAATGTGAATTCCTTGGTTCCACCAAGAACTAGCTTAGAGTGTTCACCCTAAAGAAAATATTAGGTCTATAATTAACCAAATGCATCAGTGAGGCAATCAAATGTCAATACATAAAGGGATATACCATATATGAATCAGTTTCTATCAATTTATTTAGATTGGTCACCATGGGAGTAGACATGTACTTGTAGACCATCATCCCAAATCCTTGAAGGATCATAATGGCATACTTCCATTTAATAAGGGATTTTTGTTGGCTACTACCATATTATTGTAGTGGTTTCAACCACCCTACAAAATTTTTCCTTAGGTTCATTTTGGAGCCTCCCTACAAGTCATCCTTAGCAACATGTCTTGCGCTGTCAAGTACATAGGCTTCACTGGCTTTTTAGTAGCTTTCTAAGCTGTGCATGTTACTTTTCTTCACTCCCCTCATAGGCTACCATTCCAGACTAGGGCGAGTTGCTGGTTGAGAAGATCCCTAAAACAATTGTGCAATTTCAGAGGGGAACCAACCTTCCCTCCAAAAATTGCACAAATCTGCTGGGCAGCCTACTGGCCTTAGAAATTGCACAATGTAGTCAGAAAATCTTCCTTTGGAAAATTGCGCAATATGGCCCAACTCTGCAGCTCAGCCCAAAAATTATGCAATTCTTAGCAGTAGTCACCTGCTCTTCCCAGAAATTGTGTAATCTCTCTGGGACATCCAGCACAGTTCCTCTCATAACTATGCAAATCCCTCTCTCATTCAAGCAGGATGTTGCATGTGCCTTCAAGTTGACCGGGTCCCTATGGGACTGAGAAAAACTAATTTCCATGCATGGGACTCTCTTCCTGAAATAGAAAAAGGCATCATGCAAAAGGAATCCCTAGATATAGGGAACTATTTTTCGCTGCTATAGGTTACATGAAAGGCTCATTTTACAAACCTCTCACCAAGTGTCGCTTTTTCCTCAATTTGTGGCATGCACATCATAAACTCAATCTTATCAAAACTCATGAATCAGACACTGTAGAGCTCATTCCTCACATCGACCTTACAGCTCTAACATCCCACATTGCATCGAGGAGTCTTTGGCACTTTCAGCTTAGCTATTTTAGGGTAAGTTTTCTTTTCATGTCTTGCATTATGTTTCTGTACATGCACATATTGATGAAACTACGCCCATACAAGTTATGGACCCATCTAATAGCTGGCATGGAGTAGAAAGGGTGAGTAGTACTATCGATTGCATGAAAGGGTATTCAAGATAATGGATGTCATTGTATGCATTCATGTGATCCCACCCATTTGGCACGCTCACCGAGGCGAAGAAAAGAAGCAATTCTGATTGGATCTGAACATGTATTTCGACAAGTTGATGCACATGGTCACTAGCACACACTTGAAGATCAAAACAGACACTATGGATCAGTATGTTGTTGGTCCAACTGCACTCAAGATGATGATGCACATGTTATCAGACGAGTTGGACAGAGGAGCCATATCAATGTACTCGGATGCAACGG
>APFE031133332.1:0-34300 GCA_000404065.3 Pinus taeda
GTTTCCGTCGCCGCCCGGAAAAACCTCCGGCTCGGGCCACCGGCCATTCCTCCGGCCCTCCGCCACCCTTTGCGAGCTCCGCCCAGCCCCGCCACCTTCCACATTAATGGCGACGAGTGACAGATATCTGACAGACATTCCGATTTCCAATTCCGATTTCCATCGCGTCTTGCAGCCGGGGAATTAATTCACCATGCAATTTGAATTAGGAAATAACCCGCGGGCTGCTCCCTCACCAATTCGACCCTGCAGCTCACCAGGTAACCAAAACCAGAACATTTTGGAAAACCGGCTCCGCTTTCTACCCTATGCTTTCTACACTCCAGGGATCAGTTGCGTGCTCAAAATTTGGGGTTTGGAAAATTTACTCGTGGGACAATTTGCATTTGATTCTCCCAAAAAATGTACTCTGTGTTGTAATCGCTCGCTCCATCGATAAATGTTGGCAATCGAAACATACACAAACATGACATTAGCCAATATGTGCAGATGATATGTTCACTTTCTTATCCCCTTCCTCGCGCAAGGTACTCTTCTTGTTTGGAAATAAGGCACGCAACTACCTACTCAACCAAAAATTGCTTCACAGAGACTGCAGGCAGAGAGAAAGGATGCTACTTTTCTCGAGCATACGATCTCGCAAGGTTTACTTTGCCATTACAAATGTGCACTCCGCTATAGTTATGGCTAAAACATTTGCATCTAGGGTGATGGGATTTGGATTCACTGTAATGGCGAAATCTTCAGCGAGATTTGAAGCGAAAAATTTGAGTATCGGGTTCAGTGGTTCTCAGCATGAACATGAGTCCGAAAATCCGCTAACCCATCAACTCAGCGAGAGGATGGAGCTGCAAGAAACAAAGTCACTAGCCAGACAGAGCACGGAAAAACAATCAGAGGGAAGCCAAAGTGAATCTAGATATTTTTAATTTAGGAACACTCTCTGACCTTTTTATCCGAGGACACAAGAAATCTCAACAAACGAGGCCACTCTCTGAATTCGATCCCAGCAACAATCACCAACAAACCCCAAATGTTGAGCATGCAACTGATCCCTAGAGCGTAGAAAGAATAGGGTAGAAAGCAGAGCCGGTTTTCCAAAATGTTCTAGTTACCTGGTGAGCTACAGGGGATGTCGGGTTGAATTGGTGAGGGAGCAGAAGGCAGGTTATTTCTGAATTCAAATTCCACTTCTCGGCCAACAATGGCATTTGGTTCCTTGGGTGGTCATGAGAAATTTAGTGCACATTTTCTTGATGATTCTTCCTTATCCATTGATTTGTCACATCATTCTGTGTCAGACACTTTGTATAGCCTCTGGTGTGAGTAAGTAATCATGAGACATAAGTTTTAGCTTTTGGATTATTAGATCAGATGTGCTTCTGGATTCTGGAATTGTATCCCAGAAGGTAACAGTTTTATCTTGGGATTCCTTTTGGAGATAATATATTCACAAAGGACATGTGGGAATAGGTGGTACTGGTTAAATTAATGGGAATATTGGAATTGGGATAAAAGGAACATCTCTTTAGTTGGTCAGCTTACTGTCCTCTCTGGGATTTTGGCAACGGGTCATGTATATTATTCATCATGGTGGTTCTTCAATGGTTCAATTTATTACAACTTGGAAAATATTCTCTATTGTTATGTATGGGGCAAACTGGGTGGTAAGAGAGTTTTCCATGGGGGTTGTGTACTATGGAGAGAAAAATAGGTGGTCTAGACCTAGTAGATATTATGTACAAGTCTTAGTATTGGCAACTAAATGGATTGTTAGGGCCATCAATGCTGATGTTGCCTGGCAGGTCTGAAACCGGCATTGCGGCTTTGTAATGCCCTTAAGTTCACTAATGTGTCTTATTTGTGGATATCAGAAAGTGAGTTGTAAACTGTCTTTGAGTGTTCTAAAAAGGATTTAGTAGAATACTTTTTAATGTCTTTTTGGATAGCTTATTTATTAAAATTTGTGCCTAATAGTTGTTACTTAAGAAGCACATTTTGTCTTGGAAAGGAAGGAGCCCAAATGGTGATACTTGCACTCCTAGATTGTATGCATTGACTTCTTATAAGATGAGGCATGGTGCAGTTCCTAGGTGACTTTGGCAGACTCGATTTTGGCATCTAAGTCAAAGAAACTCTAGCAGGGCCTTGGTTCACTGGTGTGGTTGACCTTGCTACAGTTTCTTTGAATGCAGCTTCACAAACTAATAATAACAATAGGAACAATATTTCTTTTATTTTGATATTCAGATTGTTGTTTTTGATCAGCTCAATTTTTCCATTTACACATAATATTGTTGGATTGCAATAAACATTCCCATCTGAGAAATTGGATACCTGGGAGAAAGTAAGAACAGAAAGTAACCATTAACTGAAGTAAAACATAAAATCATTACCGAATGAATATCAGTGTCTTGCATGGATGTGTTGACACAAAAGCCTTGGCAGAGGGTAAGTGGATCCATACCCATATGATAAAAAGTGGGTTAGAGCCAAATGTATTTGTAGAAAACAATCTCATCAACATGTATGCTAAATGTGGAAGTGTCAATGATGTGCACCAAGTGTTTAACAAAATGTATGAGTGGAATGATATTACAAGGATATGTTAAATAGGGTGCAATTGAGTTTGCTTGCCAAATGTTTGATGAAATACCTAAGAAGGTCTTGGTCTTGGTTTCTTGCCAAATGTTTGACAAAATGCCTGAGAATATTTCATTGCCTTTTCTTTGTTCTAACACATCTCTTTTGCCACGGGCAGTGGCATGTGAGCCTAATGATTGTCTGCTATAAATTTCACATATATTATGGCAACACCGATAATCTTTGAGGACAAACTACTAGTAGAGTTTGTGATGTAAACATACATTGTAGAAAGCCATTTCATTCAAGTCTAGTCCTGCTTAGGAGGTGAATGTGACACTTTAAATGTGTAAAAAAATCATAGTTATAGGGTAAAATGTGGTAGTGCAATAATTATGAGTTGAAGATTTTGATTTTGATTATGTTTAATAATTTTCTCTAACAAAAATTAGATTCTATTAATCATTTATTCTGTGTTTACATGCATTGAAAAGAGGTTGGAAGCTAGAGGCATTGATGGACTCCGAATGTTCCCAAATTACATTATACATAAATATGGCATTTTGATATCATATCATAGCCTCCAACGGAGATGAGATTTCCAGGTCGTGTTCCCTATTTATAACTAACATGCTTATCTATAATGGCAAAGGGAGACTAAGATACTTTTTCTTGATATATAAAAGATGGGGCCAAGAACATCATCATTAGACCTAAGCATATCAACTAACTAAATAATTGGAGCCTCAAAGTAACTAGGTATACCAATTTCTCATCTCACTTTTTATTTTGGTGACTCCATCAAAGCTTTGTATGACTCACACATCGTCTTCATGGTAGTTCTTCTCCATTGGAGTATGGATATATCTAGGAGAGTCGTTTGACATTTTGACATCAACATTAGAGGCACTACTAAAATATGAGGCCTTAGTGTCAAAATTGGTATTACGTACCAGTTATTTGTTTTCCAAGTGCTTAAGGCACACCACACAATGCAATTAGCAATGTGTTAAGTTGTGTTATTCTTGTGCCAATTTTGTTAACATAACATGGAAAATGTCTTATTAGCATTGTCATAGATATGTGTTTGCAACATGTATCTAACTATTAATGATTACTATTTAAATGATTAATAATTATAGTAATTAATATTATTCATAATTAAAAAAAATGTGTCTATTATCATTATTTTAAAAATTGTTAAATATCTGTGCGCCTGGGTTAGCTCAAGTGGCAACGAAATTGAATCATTTTTCATTATTGTTTCTTCAAAAAAATATTAATGGAAATAAGAATTAAATTACATAAGATCTAATTATCAATTATATAATTATGTTTCATTTAAAGTGAGGATCTCGAAGTCTATGATCATTTTATGGGATTTTTTTTTTTTCCCAAATTGTTTTTTTTTCTCAAGGTTCTTACTTCATTCTTAACTTTTTCGCTTGCCATCTTTTTTTCCATGAATTTCAATTCCTTTTGATAAAAAATAAATTATCTATTCATTTTTAAAGTTTTTTTTTAATTTTAAGTAATATTTAATAATATTTTTTTCTATATTTATTTAATGTCATTTAAAAAATAATACAATTAATAAAAAAAAATTATTTGGTATTTTCATTCTTTACTCTTTTAATTTTTAAGTTAAATATTTAATATTTCTATATTTCATTCTTTACAAATTGTTTTTTAAATTTTAAGTAAATTATTTAATATTTCTACAAATATATTTTATGTTATAAAAAATAACATAATTCAGATAACAAGAATTTAATAAAATAAAAATAAGTAAAAGCCTACATTTGGAAAAATAATTCAAATTCCTTGCAATCTCTTTTTCATAGTCTCTATTATTCTCTTTATTACCCACTTATTATTACACTTAGTGCGATAGATCTGTTCACTTATTGTAACTTTTCCTATTCTTAATTTGCCACATTCTGGTTATACAGATGAACTTAGCTATCCTAAACTCTTTATAGATAGATATCACCTATCTGGAGCTCATTCATATAAAAAAACTATACATTTGTAATATGGAAACTATACCCTTTCTTTCCATACTTTCATTGGTGTACAAGGAGAAAGATAAAACGATACTTTCATTCTAAATCATGCATACCAAGATTAACTTCTTGCACACTTAAGTTGTTAGAAGCAATTTCTCTTATCTTGTTTTTTTTTCCTGCATACATATAGTTATTCAATTAGAATTTGAAACAATACCACACTGCCATCCATTATAGTAATTGAAATGTTTACATAAATATAATATTACTTAGAACATACAACTATTTTTTTCCAATTTCCTCAAATACTTGGTATAACAAGTGCAAGGTCAAGACAAAATTGACAAGGGCCTCTTCTTGAGTGAATGAAAGAAATTTCTAGCTAGATATGGAAATATGAACCATCATAAAGCTACATACTATCTCATAGTCACAAAATTGTTCCTGAGTGAACGAAAGAAATTTCTTAACTAGACATGGAATCATAAAGTTACATACCTCATAATCACACATACATGAACAACCATAAAGCTACATACTACCTCATAGTCACAAAATTGACAAAAACCTCCTTCCTGAGTGAATGCAAGAAATTTCTTAAATAGACATGGAATCATAAAGCTACATACCTCATAATCACACATACATGAACAACCATAAAGCTACATACTAACTCATAGTCACAAAATTGACAGAGACCTCCATCTTGAGTGAATGAAAGAAATTTCCTAACTAGACATGGAATCATAAAGCTACATACCTCATAATCACACATACATGAACAACCATAAAGCTACATAATACCTCATAGTCAAAAAATTGACAGAGACCTCCTTCCTGAGTGAATGAAAGAAATTTCCTAACTAGACATGGAATCATAAAGCTACATACCTCGTAATCACACATACATGAACAACCATAAAGCTACATACTACCTCATAGTGTCACAAAATTGACAGAGACCTCCTTCCTGAGTGAATGAAAGAAATTTCCTAACTAGACATGGAATCATAAAGCTGCATACCTCATAATCATGCATACATGAACAACCATAAAGCTACATACTACCTCATAGTCACAAAATTGACAAAGACCTCCTTCTTGAGCGAAGGAAAGTAATTTCCTAACTAGACATGGAATCATAAAGCTACATACCTCATAATCACACATACATGAACAACCATAAAGCTACATACTACCTCGTAGTCACACATACATAAATAGAGTGGTAATGCTTATTGACACCATGCCAACAAGGGATAACCCGACATTTGATGACTTTGGACCGGTCTCTTCTTGAATGAAATAAAGTTATTTCCTAGACATGGAATCATAAAGCTACATACCTCATAATCACACATACATGAACAACCATAAAACTACATACTACCTCATAGTCACACATACATAAACAAAGTGGTAATTCTCATTGGCACCATGTCAACAATGGATAACCTGACATTTTATGACTTTAGACCTCGTTGTTTGATTTAGATTCATAATGCTATTGGACAGTCTCTTCTTGAATGATTGAAAGTAATTTCCTAGACATGGAATCATAAAGCTACATACCTCATAATCACACATACATTAACAACCCTAAAACTACATACTACCTCATAGTCACACGTACATAAACAGAGAGTGGTAATGCTTATTGGCACCATGCCAACAATGGATAACCCAACATTTGATGACTTTGGACCTCGTCGTTTGATTTAGATTCATAATGCTATTGGACCTTATGGTTGCCAATATACAAAGGGATAAACATGTTTTGAATGAATGTTACCTATCAATTTCCATGGCTTTATGATTGTTGGGGTTTGAAATTGGGTCATCATTACGGCAATGACAAATCTCAACCCCAAGATCATGGTGCAACAGACAAAAAAAATTGGGGTAATTAGTCTATTCTATATTACCGATTCTAATTGATATATTGATGAAGATGCTTTTCACGTTTGCCAAAAATCATACCAGGTGTTTCAAATAACAACGTTCACATTGTTTATTTTGAGTTTGTGAAGTGTTTGGTAAAGGCGTAACTCCATGTTCATGAGGCACCAACATTTTCACCATGTCTTGGAAAGACTGCTCCAACTGTTTATGGGAATTCATTTATTGGAGTCATTGTAATACAGGGCACTCCCTTAATCACTCTTAGAAATTTTCTTTGAGATAGAAGATAGGGAGAATGGTAAATCGTACCGACATTAGCCCATACAAGAATAGTTAGGCAAAATCAGGTCATGGAATTATGGGACATTCAGATTGTATCATCATACTATCTGGTTGGATAAAGAGGATCAAGCACATATTGGGATCATTCACATTATATACTATCACTCACATCTATATAGAAGTCAACATGGGGGCAGATAAATTGTCAAATGATTACATTGGAGAGCCCTATGGAATCATGAAATACAGATACACAGTGGACAACACTATATCGGACGAGGGACTACTCAGCCTTCCGTGACACTTTTGGTCAGAGCAACATACCCTTTATGTTTTTTGGTATTTTCAGACAACACAAATAGATGCTAATGAAAGTATATGGATAGATAATCTTAGAGACTTATTATGCATATCAGAAGAGAGAATATAAAAATGATTGATAATTGAAGGGGATTTATGTTTCATAGTTTTGATAAATGACATCTATGACAATTATTACATAGTGAAATAATTTCTGCTAATTACATGAAGATACAATGCACATGTACTGGTTTTTATTTTATAATAAAATTAGTGTTTTATTCCTCCGAAAACAGTTACTCTACCTTTGTATATATATGCAAAATAAGTTAATATGATGCAATAATAAGGTGTGGTAATTAGTTAATATGATGCAATAATCAGGTCTGGTGACAATGCCAGACGCCTATATAAACAAAATGTAACATAATATCAAATACTCTCGCATATAACCAAAATAGGGGACAGTAACATTCCTGCCTTCCTGCTTTCTGATCGTTGGACTAGAAACATAATACTCTAAGATTAATTATAACTGATATATATCTTTAACATAGTGTTTGAACATCGAACCGAAATCCATAATAACATTACCAGATTGCAAAAGTTTATCTTCTTGATAACTCAGTCATTACTGTACTTCTCAGGTTTTAAGAAAACAACTACTCTATCAAATTGAGATCGATATACAGTAGGATGTTCAACCAGATTCAGAATAAGTAGATAGCTTCTATAATACTGTCATCTCCCTATCACAAATAAATATTGAAACCCAAGTCAAATTACTGGAGATGTGTGAAGGCTAATAATGTCACCAAAACTGTGAAGTCTGGCTAGGGGATTTGTTTCTTTTCTTTATCATCTATGTAGCCCCCCACTGCTGGTAAGTTTTTGATAGAAGTCAAGCACCTTTGGGTGTGCTTTGATCTTAGATGGTTTAAATCCTGTAAACCCAACCCGTCTAAACTCTTCACGCGGGAAAGGGCCACATATCCCATGCCATAATCAAATGCCTGAAGATTTGTCTCCAACCTCTCTAATGTCATCCCTTGGCACTTGTGCACAATAATAGCCCATGCTAAAATTAATGGCACCTGTGTTCAGGTAGCCACTTTCACCTAACCTTCATAAACATGCCAGGATTCCGATGTGATAATCCTTTCGACCCCACAGAGAAATCTCACCTTTGGCCAAAACCCTATTGGACTAATAGCTCTCGATTGCATATCATCCCTAACAAAATCAACAATCTTGCCCATTAACCCACTCAACAATCCTATCCCAGTTTCTATATTCTTGATAAGCATCACTTGCGCCCTTATGCAAAGACCAATGTAATCGGGAGCAATTCCAATATTCAAATTCCTCTTTTCATACGCTTCTCCTTCATCCTCAGCAATAAAAGTGATGATTTACTTCCCCAGAGAATTCAGTCTCTCATCATTCACCCGCCTAACATCATAATTACTCGGATTCACCCTCCTAACATCATAATTACTCGGATACAATCTAATCACAGGCTCACCCATGGTTGGACCCTGTCAGTTCTTCAATTTGGCCGAGGTTTTTGGGTGAACCTGACCTCTTCTTATTTCTTGCAACATCTCTACTAGCTCCCTATCTGACTGCCTGTAAACATGAGTTAATTCAATCTGCTTGTCAAAACACTCATTCCAACGATCTGCTTCAAAGGCAAAGAACTTGTCCGTATTCTGACACATCACCGATGGAAGTTGGAAGAAATCCCCTGACACCACAAGCTGCAACCCACCCCACACCCCTTTCCCTTTCAATGGCTGCCTCAGCTTCTGGCAACATAATTCAATTGATCAAAAAACTTTCCATCAATCATGTTTATCTCATCTATAAACAATGCCTTGGCATTTTTCCATCTGTTAACATATGCGTCTTTCTTTTCAATTCGTCTCAATAGTCCTTGCTCAGTCACATCAAATGGTGAAGCTCCAGCAAAGGAATGTAGAGACATGCCATTCAAATGGCATGCTGCAATACCTGTTGAAGCTGCTACAAAGACAGAGCCTGGACCATGCAATTCCTTCAAAAAATTTACTATAGAATTAAGAAGATAGGTCTTACCTGTGCTTGCACAGCTTGTAAGAAACACAGATTCCCCTCTTGAAACGGCATTCAGAACTGTCATCTGCTCATTGGATAACCTAACGTGTCCCTCCGAATGGGCCTCCCACATTCTCATGACTTTATTCCATTCTACTTCTTGTTGTTTGCAATTGGTTATTGCAGAAAGCCCTCCAGTTTCTGAGCCTATTTTGACCTTGGATTCACTTTGGCTTCCCTCTGATTGTTTTTCCGTGCTCTGTCTGGCTAATGACTTTGTTTCTTGCAGCTCCATCCTCTCGCTGAGTTGCTGGGTTAGCGGATTTTCGGACTCATGTTCATGCTGAGAACCACTGAACCCAGTACTCAAATTTTTCGCTTCAAATCTCGTTGAAGATTTCGCCATTTCAGCAAATCCAAATCCCATCACCCTGGATGCAAATGTTTTAGCTATAACTGTAGCGGAGTGCACATTTGTAATGGAAAAGTAAACCTTGCGACATCGTATGCCTGAGAAAAGTAGCATCCTTTCTCTCTTCTTGCAGTCTCTGTGAAGCAATTTTTGGTTGAGTAGGTAGTTGCGAGCCTTATTTCCAAATAAGAAGAGTACCCTGCGTGAGGAAGGGGATAAACAAGTGAACATATCGTCTGCACATATTGGCTGATGTCATGTTTGTGTATGTTCCAATTGCCAACATTTATCGATGGAGCGAGCGATTACAACACAAAGTACATTTTTCGGGGAGAATTGAATGCAAATTGTCCCACGAGTAAATTTTCCAACCCCCAAACGTTGAGCACGCAACTAATCCCTGGAGCGTAGAAAGCATAGGGTAGAAAGCGGAGGCAGTTTTCCAAAATGTTCTGGTTACCTAGTTACCTGGTGAGCTGCAGGGGATGCCGGGTCAGATTGGAGAGGGAGCAGAAGGCGGGTTATTTCCGAATTCAAATTCCAGTTCCTGGTGGCAAGACATGATGGAAATCGGAATGTATGTTAGGAACTTGTCAGTGGTCAACATTAATGCAAAGGGTGGCGGCCAATGTTCAAATTTGAACACATCACAACCCTTCTGAAGCCCTCTATCACGTCACAGAAGTGCTCAACAAAATTTACTAGTCAAAAGAAATTTAAATTTTGATTTTTACAAGTTAAAAAAATAAATTAAAATAATATTATAAAATGGTCAATGAAGGGCTACATGTCCATAGGACATTTCAAAAAATTCCAATTCTCTGACTGATGTAACACTCTAAATTCTGCAGGAGGTTCTCGTAACAATCAAGAAAGTGCAATGGGACGTAATGGAGGTTGTTTATCCATTGAGGCTGATAAAAACAAGGTGGTAGTCTTAAAAATAGACTATTTGTTACTTTATAACCAATCAAATGCGTTATAGCAGATTCTATACGTGCTTTCTTTACACTGAGGGTCCCATGTTGACTTTCCCTTTTTAAATAGGTGCTTCACTCTACGTCGTTGATCTCCTCTCTCCAAATATAACAGTGATCATTCACCCCGATCAACAAAATAATGTGTTGATCCCCCAACATTGATCGAAGCGCGCTAGATCTAATGTTTCACAACGATATCAGTCGTGGAACTTGCGTGATGCTTAACCCGCCCTTGCGGAGCCAATAAGAAATCCTTAATCTGTAAATGTTCGGGTCCATCTTTCGAATTAAAGTCCGAACACTTGATGACCCGATATCCGTTGGATGACAAAGGCCATCAAATCCTATGGCTTGTGGTTCTTCAACTAGCACATGGGTTAAGAACAAGTCTAACCCCACCATTGACTCTGACCTAAAAGTTTGACATTGAGATCGTCGGCTAGGAGTGAGCGCGGGTCTCCAAATATGATTAAGAATTTATGTGTTGTCCTACCCCCACTATTAATACTAAATGACCGCGATTAACACATAAACACTGAGATTTACAATTTAAAGTCTGAAAATAGATCAAATACCTGGTTAAGTTTTAGAACACAGATACACAGAGGTAAACGAGAGTCTTCATCAGAATTAACACAGTTTCAAACTGAATCGATTTCTTCAATATAATAGTAGTTACATAGTCTTGGCCCTCTCGCTAAATTTCAACAATTTATTTTACCTCTGTCTCAATCTCCAAACCTTATTTATCAATCAACTCTCGCCTCTCACTCAATTCTCAATCATCTCAGCTAATCCTTTTCCATTACATTTTCTTCTCTTTTATGAGTCAAATCCTATTCCAACTCTACTAACAACTCGATCTCTATTTTAATAAATCTAACAATCCAATCTCTATTTTTAAGCTCTATTACACACCTATGCTAACAACTTATCCCTTAGTCTAAAATAAGACAATTTTCTAACTATTACAATAATGAAGTAAAGATAATTTTCAAGAGATCTAACCCGCCCTACCAAAACTGACTTTTGACAAATCAGGTAAGTGAAATTCAACTCATTTAGCCACAACATGTGAGAAAACCATCACATTGCTAGCTAAGTCCAGATGCTCTTACATCAGACTCCCGGGGAAGAAAAGAATCATCCCTCAGACTTTCAGAGTTTACTCCATACTTCTGCAACTCTGCTGTTGTCAACCAACTAGCATCCTCCACTGGTTGTCCTTTCCATTTGACTAGATATTGAAAACAAACCTATCCTGTGGTTCTTTTGGATACTCTTTTCTCCAAAACAACTTCCACCTCTTTTTTAACTGTCTTTGGCATTTGTTCTTCCTAGTTCAAAGTTTGACCTTCATCTTCTGTAGTTTCCTCCTGTAGCTCTGTCTTTGTCTATTTGTATGGATACAAATCTCCAAAATTGAAGGTAGGTGATATTCCAATCCCTTCTGGCAATTCAATTTCATAAGCACTAGTTGAAAACTTTCTTACAATTCTACATGGTCCTATCTTTTTCATTTTTAATTTGTTGTAAGTCTTAGCAAGAAATATTTCTTTTCTCAAATACACTATCACTAAATCTCCCACTTTGAATTATTTCTTTCTTCTTTTCATTTCTACTCTCTGTTTGTATTTGCCACTGCTTTCCTGCAATTTGCCTTTGATATCTTCTTGTAGTCTCTACATCTGCTCTGAAAACTCTTCAGCTTTTGCACTTCTTGTCTCTTGTTTACCCAAATTTTTGAGCTCATACACACCCCTTGGATTCATCCCAAAAACAATCTGAAATGGACTCATTCTAGTACTTCGGTTTGGAGTGTCATTATAAGAAAACTCAGCCTAAGCTAGTGCTAAATCCCACTACTTAGGATTTTGATACACCAAACTTCTTAATATGTTTCCCAAGCATATGTTTACCACTTCGATCTGTCCATCTTTTTGAGGATGGTATGCTGAACTGAAACTGAGGTTAGCACCTAGTTTCTTCCAAAGAGTTCTCTATGATTTTCCTCTTTAGCAACTTAAAATTCTTGTCCGTTGCTTCTGTCCACTTGAATTGATGATTAGTTTCCTTGATTGTTTCAAGAATTGGTGCACAAATCTGACTAAAACCTCTGATAAATTTCCTATAAAAACTTGCAAGACCATGAAAACTTCTTACCTCAAATATATTCCTTGGAATAGGCTAGTACCAAATTCCTTGAACTTTCTCTGGATCCATTTTCAACCCTCCTTTAGAAACTACAAATCCCAAGTAAATTAATTCTTCTTTCATGAAACTACATTTCTTCAGATTTATCAGTAGTTTCTCTTTCTACAGAGTTCTTAAAACCAATTTAAGATGCTCTAGATGTTCTTCTTTACTCCTACTAAAAGCTAGAATATCATCAAGATAAACAATAACAAACTTGTCTGCATAATCCTTCAAGACTTCATTCATCAATATCATGAGCGTGCTAGGTGCATTAGTGAGTCCAAAAGGCATCACTAACCACTTATACAACCAACAATTTGTTTTAAATGCAGTCTTCCATTCATCTCCTTCTCTAAATCTTATTTGATGATATCCACTCTTCAAATCTATCTTAGTAAAATACTTTGATCCGCTCAAACAATCCATCAAATCATCCATGCATGGTAAAGGAAATCTATACTTGATAGTGATCTTGTTTATGGCTTTGGAATATGTACACATACGCCACTCACCTCCTTTCTTTGGACTGAGTACTGTTGGTACAACACATGGACTAAGACTCTCTTTGATTAGTCCCTTATCCATTAGTTCTTGCACTTGTTTTCCAACTTCTGCATTCCCTTGAGGAGTTTATCTATAAGCTGCTTTGTTTGGAAAACTTGCTCTTGGTATTAGATCAATATGATGACTAATACTCCTAATTAGTGGCAATGCATTTGGAAACTCATCCACAATAATATCAGCAAAATCATTCAACAAAGTTTTGATTTCTTCAGGTAAATCATCTAAGTTTGTGGAATTTAAAATTACCTAAGGTTTCCCTATGACAACAAAATTCATTTCTTCACCTTTTCCACCCTCTTGCAATAGCTCCTTTCCACTCATCAACATAACACTATTTCTAGGTGCTCCTTTGTCATCTTCATCCTTCAATGGTGACAGTGTATGTTTATTTCCATCCTTCTCCAGAGTATAAGTATTTTCCCTCCCATCATGAATAAATTTCCGATCAAACTAGCAAGGTCTTCCTAGCAATACATGGCATACATCCATTGGCATTACATCACACAATATCACATCTTTATAAGTACCAATATGTATCTCTACCTTGCATTGTTCTGTCACAATAATCTGATGTCCTTTCTGCAACCATGACACTTTGTAAGGAGTAGGGTGTACTGTCTTCACTAATCCTAGCTTGTCCACCATCTCTGTAGAAACAAGGTTATCAGTGCTTCCACTGTCAATTATCACTTTAAAACATTTACCTTTGGATTTGCATGTAGTTCTGAATAAACTTTTCCTCTGATCTGGTTCTCTAGTCTCTTTCTCTCCCTTAAGCAATGCCCTTTTGAACAACATGGTTTTTCCTATTTTTGGGCATTCTTCCTTTTCTATAATTTGAGGTGTTTCTGGCTTTGCCTCAGCCACATTCACATTCCTATGACATGTTGTTCTATTATGAGGAGTCCCATGACCCATGTCCCCATTCTCCACATGTGTAACACTGAAAATCTCTTCCTCGACCTCTTCCTCTGGGTGAAAATCTTCCTCTATTAAAATCTCCCCTCTATGGTGGTCTACTACTTGAACATCCTGCTTCATTCTGATGTTGCTAAAACCTTGCTCTGGTAGTTCCTCTACCTCTTACTGAACTTTTCCCTCTATTCCTATGATTTTGTTTTCTCAACATCTTCTTTTTTGCCTTCAAACCTGCTTGATAGGCATCTTCAATGGTCTTTAGACTTAGCAAGCTGATCTCATCTTGTATGTCATATCTTAAGCCATTGATATATCTAGATACCTTCTCCATGTCATCCTCTGCATGTTCTACTCTAATACTCAATCTATAAAACTCTTCTGTATATTCTTTAACAGACATTCCTTTTTGCCTTAAATTCTATAATTGTTTGAAAATATTTAACTGATAATCTTTTGGCATAAATTTAGCTTTCATTTTACTCAACATTTTGTCCCATTGCTTGATCTTGGACTTTCCTTTTCTTGTTCTGGATGTTTGTAGTTCATCCCACCAAATAGCTGCATGACCCTTCAATCTGGTAATTGCAAGTTCCACCTTCTTTTTGTCATCAACCTCCTCATAGTCAAAATATTTGTCTAATGAACTGATCCAATCCATTAGCTCTTCTGCATTGAGACTTCCTTCATATGCAGGAATTTCCACCTACTTTAGCCAACATCTTGATAACTTTGGTAGTTTCATTTTCCTCCTCTTCTTCTTCCCGAGAAGATTCTTCTATAGCACGGGAAACTCCTTCATCAGGTGTTCTCCTGTGAGCAGTCTCCATTGTGTCCATCCTTGTATGCAGACTCCAGATCTCCTTTAGCAGAACTGCATTTGCTTCAGGTCTTCCTCGACCTGTGCCAGCTCCTCTCCTTGGTGGCATGTTTACTGCAGTCAACTCAATCTTTGTGCTCTGATACCAGAAATGACGCAGGAGGCTGATGAAAACAAGGTGGTAGTCTTAAAAATAGACTATTGGTTACTTTATAACCAATTAGATGTGTTATAGCGGATTTTGTACGTGCTTACTTTACATTGAGGGTCCCAAGTTGACTTTCCCTTTTCAAACATGCACTTTACTCTACGTCGTTGATCTCCTCTCTCTAGATATAATGGTCATCATTCACCCCGATCAACAAAACAATCCATTGATCCTCCATCATTGATCAAAGTGCGCTGGATCCAATGGTTCACAACGATATCGGTCGGGGAAATTGCGCGATGCTTAACCCACCCTTGCGGAGCCGATAAGGATTATAAATCCTTAATATATAAAATTTCGGTTTCGTCTTTGGAATTAAAGTTCGAACACTTGATGACCCAATATCCGTTGGATGACAAAGGCCATCAAATCCTACGTCTTGCGATTCTTCAACTTGCACACAGGTTAAGAACAGGTCTAACCCTGCCATTGACTATGACCTAAAAGTTTGACATTGAGATCGACGACTAGGAGTGAGCACGGGTCTCCAACCACGATCAAGAATTTACGTTCTCTACTACACCCACCATTAATACTAAATGACTGCGATTAACACATAAACACTGAAATTTACAATTTAAAGTGTGAAAACAAAGAAAATAGTCAGTTAAGTTTTAGAACGCAGATACACAGAGGTAAACGAGAGTCTTCACCAGAATTAACACACAGCTGCACACTGAATCAATTTCTTCAATATAATAGTAGTAGCAGAGTCTTGGCCCTCTCGGCTAAATTACAACAATTTATCTGACCTCTGTCTCAATCTCCAAACCCTATCTATCAATCAACTCTCACCTCTCACTCAATTCTCAACCATCTCAGCGAATCCCTTTCCATTACATTTTCTTCACTTTTATGAGTCAAATCCTATTCCAATTGTACTAACAACTCGATCTCTATTTTAATCAATCTAACAATCCAATCTTTATTTTTAAGCTCTATTACACACTTATGCTAACAACTTATCCCTTAGTCTAAAATAAGACAATTTTCTAATTATTACAATAATGAAGTAAAGATCATTTTCGAGAGATCCAACCCTCTCTACCAAAACTAACTTTTGACCACTCAGGTCAGTGAAATTCAACTCATTTAGCCACACCATGTGAAAAAACCATCATATCGCTGACTGAGTCTAGATGCTCTTGCATCACATTCCCAGCCCATCAGTCATAATGGCAGCACTAATAGAGTTAGCAGTGATTATATGAGGTTTATGTTTGCATTCATTGATAACAAAGGTTTCTTTTCACATTCATTAATAATAGAGGAGAAGTAGCTATGTATTGGTATCCGTGAATAGACATATTTTGAAGGTATCATAGATTTAGAAGAAACAAATGACAAAAGACAGAATTAATGATGACTACAGTAGATTATTCTGAGCCTGTGAATCTTGCCTGCATTGATTTTTCCAATCCCAACCATACGGCAAGTGCAACACAAGTTCGCAAGATATTTTAACTCTCAGTTATAATTTGCAACTTTCATTTCCGTGGCCTTTCATTCAATTCATTGATTTAGGCAGAACCGATTAAAATTAATATGTATGGAATGGTTGATTGATCTTTATATAGTCATGTGTAGTACAAGTTCGCAAGGTATTTTAACTCTCAGTTTTAATTTTAAACTTTCATTTCCCTCGCCTTTCATTTAGTTCATTGATTTAGGTGGAACGGATTAAAATTATTATGTACGGAATGGTAGATTGATATTTATATAGTCATGTGTAGACTCTGTATTTTTTTTATATCATCCATCATGTCATCGATGAATACTTTTTGGGCTAAGTCTTTGAGCAAAGTCGATGACCTTTTGCCCTTCTTGAGGAGGAAACAATGAAATTGTTATGGAATGAGAACCATCAAGGTTACACTTCGTATCAAGTAGAATCTCTTAATATTTCCATTAAACTTGAAGGTTTGATGTGGATTTATGTCTCCTTATATTTACTTCTACTTGTAATTACATCTTGCTCTGCTTAACTCTGAAAAATCAATCCCTTAAGTATTTCACTTCATATTTTTTCATATATTCGTTTTTCCGGGGGACTGGAAGGGGAGTTATGAAGCTTCTAAAATGTTGATAAAGGCAAGCGATTGCATGGTCCCAATAAATGGCCTTCAACAGGTATGCATTCCAACATTTGAAACGATATTTTTCATACTTGTACAATGCTTAAAAATAGATTACAGTGACAGTGTTGACATTTTTACATCATAACCACATACTACATTTTCTGTGGTACCTCCATTTTCTTTAATTTGTAAAATTGTATTCTTTCTTGTTAACTCACCATTAACACAAGATTGTTCAATTATGAAATTACCTCATTAGACTTACTGATTCACAATTTTTTTTCATCTTGTAAATAACTACTACCATCTACTACATCTTCAAGGATGCCAAATATATTCAAGTACTTATCATGCCGAATATATTTGAGTACTGATCATCCTACCGCTATGAAAACATCTTCCATCCTACCTTTATGATGAAATCATCTTCCATCCTACCTTTATAAGGACATATTCATGACATTACTTTGATGCTTCACATAGATATCTTGACATAGAATAATAAGGCCAATAGGGTTCCTTACATTTTCCATGAAGACATCATTACTTTGAAACTCTGACGTTCGACATGGAAATCTTGAGATAACATAATAAGACCGATAGGGTTCTTTATTTAGGGTTTATTTTTAGCGTGGTATATAGACAGAGTAATCTCTTTATTAATTTGAATTCTTATTTTATAGTAATAAATTACATTCTCATTTTATAGTAATAAATGAATAATTTTTCATTTTATAGTAATAAATGAAATAAATTAGTTAAAGATGTAATTTTATCGTGTTTAAAAATAAATTAAAGTGATAATATTGACATTTTTACATCATAACCACATTTTCTATTGTATCTTCATTTTCTTTCCTAATTTGCAAATTTTTCTTTCTTTCTTGTCAATTAATCATTCAGACAAGATTGTTCAATTTTGACAACCATTCATACAAGATTGTTCAATTATGAAATTAACCCATTAGATGGTCATAACTACGCTTCATGATTCAAACATTTTTTATATTCTTGTAAATAACTACTACTGTCTCTTTTCTATTTTTAGATAATTCTATCACTGACAACCATAATTCTTACAAAATCCTCGGATTGCTGCCATTTGAACACACTGTAATCAAGATTACTATTAAGCCTAGCACTTGTAAAATCAAAATCATTTAGAACCCTGTATTTATTCTCTTATCTTAAAAATCATTTTTCTTTATTAACTCTCTAGTTTTTGAAAACATAGAAATTAATGCTATAAAAAAATTGAGAAACAATAAGTGTGCTTCCCATAAAATTATGTAGAGTTTTGAACTGGGGAGAAGTGTTAAAATGAAACTCCGGGGCTCTATTAATAACCACACAACATAAGATTGGTGTGACTACATGGCTACAATTTAATTTTATTTTTCCAATTGGTCTTCCCCAAAGATATAGAATGCCAATAGCTATCCATACAACTACTATTGTGTCTCCCGCTTCATTCTCTCCATTCGACATCTATGAAATAAGTTGTGTGTGTGGGTGTCCATGTAGCTACTGCTATGAAGGGTTTTTAAGTTGATGTTGAAATCATAGAAAAATTAAACGACATTGTTAATGAAAAGAAACCATATTATTAGAAAAAGACATCAACGAAAAGAAACCGCATTATTAGGAAAAGATATCAACCAAAATTGAATTCATTGTAATGACCAATTTTTATTTTTTTTTGTAAGCTTTGGTAAGACTCTCCGATTTTCATGTCCATTACACACCCCGCTACAGGGGAAGGGTAGCCCAAGATTTGAAGCCAAGACTTCTGGTTTGGTGAGACTTCATTTCCACGGCCACTGCCATTTGAGCTACCCCATGTGGACATTGTAAGGACCAAATTTGAAAACCATTCTTAAAAAACAAAAACAAAAACGACCAACCAAGCCATACAACAACAACACTGCACATGTATATTACATATTACAATATTTCCCTATTAAATGTTGAAAACTTTCCTTTAATTACATAAATTTTTGAATCTATAAAGCTTGAAGTTTTTAATGGAGATGAAAGTCTATTGATAGTGTTATTTGATTGAGCAATGTTCACAGAAAAGTTCAATTCCCTTGTTTGTTGAAGCTATATATTTATTTTTCTGGTTTGTTTTAAATTGTTTTAACCTGAACAAAATAGATAGTATAAATTAGAAACAAATGAAAACTAAAAAAACTTTTTCCATTGTGCAAATAGGTTTATATTTTCAATGATGTAAATTCAAATACTTTTGAAGATTATCTAATGATTAGAGGAAACATATGTTTACCTTTCTTTTAATAGAATTTAAGAAAAATGTTTCCCTATTTACTAAATTCTATAGAGATTTTGTAGTGTTTTAATGTAGCCACTTTTTAAATTTTAAAGATTTAGGACATCATTTCATTTTGGCATATTTTTTATAAAGAGTTTATTTAATATACACTTGTTAATAGAAGTACAATTTTTTTTTATAACTTTTCATCTTTGAAGGGTTAGATAAATATATGCCCTTCCAAATAAAATTAAGACCAACCGTTCAAATTTGATCACTGGTGGCGGCACTGGGCGGACCTCGCAGAGGGTGGCAAAAGGTGGAGAAATTTCGGGCAGCTAGAGCCATAGATTTTTCCAGATGGCAAGGGAAACCAAGCAAAAGTTTTTACGAACGACAACGGAAACCGGACAATTCCTCCGCCTGAGTTAACTACTCCGAAAAGTGACTACACACGTCTCAACACAGGGTTGACCCAACTTACGAAAATTTGTGAAATATCTTCTGCATTCTTTCCTGGCTTGCGTATTTAATAGTTATAATGCAAAGCTAATAGTGAACTTTGCTCCATTCCCATGGGATGCAAAGAATATATATATATATACATTCAAACATTAATGTATTTTATTTGTAACATGTAAATCTATCGATTTTTTTAATCTTACCCCGCACTTTCAATTTTTTCTTTTCCTAATATTTCCTTCAATGAACTTGAGTCTTCTTTAATCGAAGACTAGTACTTTGAGCCATTTATTAGAGAAAATTTGTAAGTATTTTTGAAACATGTTCTTCACAGCCGTTGAATACAACCACTCATGGACAGGAAGTGTGGTTATCTGCCGTCGAGGAGCTTGAACCTTCCTAGGGTGGTTAAATATAATGCGAAATGTGCATCATATCTATCATATATATTAGCTACTATATCAGCATGCCCTCCTCAAATATTAGGTTAGTGTTTTAACCTTTAATATTGCATTTTAATACTGTTTATTAGAGGTAATATTGTTTATTTTGGTTTAATATTAATATTTATTAATTACAATTTTAATTATTAAATTCTAATATCTAAATTTAATTATATTTTATTATATATTTGTATAGGCCTATATCAATTCATAGATAATAATATGGTTGTGTTAGTAAAATAAATAATATCGCACACACTCCTCCCACCTCGCTTCCTCTTTTAGATCATTATATTCATGGTGTTGTTAAACACTACGTCACTAATTACAAGATCTCTAGAAATCTATTACGCAATTGACCTAATCTAATAAGTTCATATAGTCAACTAGTCCCTTGCCATTTAATTTGAAATATAAGTAACATTTATAATTTACAGTAAAATAATAGATTTTCTTGAACATCTATTAGATAACTCACTCCACACACTCACACCACCACTCTTCCTCCGCTCTCTCTCATTTTTGTTTTATTTAATATATATGTATTTTATTACATATTAAACTATAATATTTTATATTTAAATTTAATTTTAAATATTGAAATTATTAAATTTAAAAATAATAATTTATATTATTAAATTTAGAAAAATATTTTTATAAATAAAATCTCTAAACATAAAGTTATAAATTTTGTCCAAATTCAAGGATGAGGATTCACTTTTTTTTTAGTTATAATGAATTTTTCGATAGAGATATCTTATATTCAAGCACTTTGCTTTATAATTTTTTGATATATTTTAGAACGTGGTCCTTAAATTGTTTGAATATATGATGATGACGACGATGATGGTGGTTAACGTCCACTGAGACCAAACTTTGGTCTATCGGATCTAAAGAAATGAATTATTTAGTTTGATTTAAGATTTTATTCCTATGCTCAAAAAGCTTGGAGAGAAGCCTCCCGAGCTCAATATAATTTTGACATCGTAAAAGGCTAGGAGGGTCAGTATTGCAACAAAGATTATGAAACTAAGATCTAATGTGGTTGTACGCAGGGCACTCTAAGAGGAAGTGATTTTCATCCTCAGTGTTCATATTCTCACAGAGATGGAAGATCATTTCCATCCATGGTGTTTTAGGAACTACCCAACGACCCGTTTCACTGTGGAGCTCATGATAGTTCATTCTAATCTTGGATATATTAATTTTCTTCTTTGAGCTAGTTAAAACAGAGAGATGCTTTTGATCTTCTAGGGTGGGGTTGATGACTTCCTTATAATATTTTAATTTATTTTTAGCTGTGAAATCTTTCTCACAACACATTTTTTCATTGAACTTAGAAGTAACAATATTTTTAAGTTTATTAATGTTTTGCAATGCAACATTCTCGTCAATCTCCCAATGGTTTAACCAAGCCCTGGTGTCTTTATACCAACCTCATTTGAGCCTTAGGTGATTTTGGCTAGAATTTAAAGCTAGCTTAGGAAGTCTATGGTCTCCTATGTTATTGAGTTTGTGCTTGTACAATAGAAGCCTAGTCAGAGCTAGGCTCTCAATAGGGGAAAGACCCACTTCTATAAGGAGAATAGGATAGGGTGTATTGCTTTTAATTTTGAGGTTATACATTATAAAACACTTCTAGATTTGCTCAATCTTTCTCCAGGATTCTCTAGAGATGTTGCAACCCCAAACCTCACATCCATATAAGATAACAGGAGTGACTAAAGTTTCAAAGAGGAACTTCTTTCTATCCCACATTACGAGGTTTTCCATTTTACAATTATTTTTAAGACCAAAATAAGCTTTCCACCCCTCATTAATCCTTTTCTCAATACTATAGCTCCAGTTGAGCTTGTGATGAATATCAATTCCTAGGTACTCGTAAGAAGACACTTCCTCCAAGTTACTGTTGTCATACATAAAATTAGCGTAAGTGTCCTTCTTGGATTTGATAATCATAACTTTTGTTTTGTCAGTGTTAACAGTCATACCCATGGTAGAGTAGAAATCCTTAAGGAGTCTAAGTTGCTTATCAAGATCAGATGGGCACCTTGCGAGAAGAACAATATCGTCGGCATAGAAAAGAAGGATGATGACTATCCCAACTAAGATCATGCCAGCACAGCCTGCTTCCCCTAAACAACCTTATAGCTTGTCAATGTAAATGCTAAATAGGGTAGGGGAGAGGAGGCAACCTTGTTTAACTCCAATATTACACTTAATATCTTTCAACCACCCCTCATTTCTCTTTAACTTAGCAATTACATTCTTGTATAACCTTATAGTGGCAGCTCTCAACTCGAAAGGAACCTTTATCTCTTCTAATCTATTCCATAGGTTGTTTCTAGGAACCATATCGAAAGCCTTTCTAGAGTCCACAAAGTAACAAAAGGGATTGGATTTATCATTGCAGCATTCCTCCACAATGATCCTAAGCGTGATGAGGTGGTCTATTGTTGAGTGTTGCCTTCTAAAACCTGCTTGGACTTTAGCCCGCTTACCTTCACTTTCAAGCCACATGCTCAACTTATTTTCCAAAATAATACCATATAACTTGGCTAAGAGAGGGCTGATCATAATTGTCTGATAATTAGAGGGGTTATTTGTATCCCCACTTTTAAAAATAAGGATAATGAGGCTTTGATTACCTAGTTTAGGGAACCCTTGCTTGACCGCTTGATTGAAAAGCTTGTGGATGTGGGGGAGGAGAGCATGACCTCCAATTTTTAAGATTTCCACCTGGTAATGTTCAATGTCCTTAGCTTTCCCATTTTCCAGGCTTTTAACCCCAAAATCAATGTCTTCTAAAGAGAAAACTTCTTTCGTTGTGAGCAGGGTTTCAAAGTTATCCCTCACATTTGGCGATTCATAAATCTTTTTGAGATAGGAATTCCAGTCGTGTAAATCAATTTTATTATTATCTTTAATTTTCCTAGTCAGAATCTGCCTCCAGAATTTCTTAGGAGCTACCTTAGAGAGGTGTAAGAGATTCTTTTGTCTTTTATGAATATACTGCATTTTTTTCCTTTTAGTTAGGGCTTTGTATATTTTTATCTTGCCAATTTTAAGAGATTGATCACAACTTCCTTAATTGCTCTCCTCGCACTTTTACAATCTTTGTCATACCATGGGTTGGTTTTGTTATTTCCTTTATTACTTGAAACTTCAATTGAGAACTTGTTAATAGAATATGAGAGGGTTGTAGTAAAATTATGATACAGGTCTTTTATGTTGTCTATACTAGATAAAGGAAGCAGATTAGTTTTTAATTCATTTAGAAAGAGATAGTTTTTATTTCTATCAAAGATTAAGTTATTTTGGCTACAAGGATTATCTTCTATGGGATCTCTATGCATGGCAAAATCGAGAGTTATAAGTAAATGCCTATGATCAGAGTCAGGCTCATGGTTGTTTAAGATGTCAAAATTTATTATTTCGTTGTATAAAGGGAGATCAGAAATAACATAGTCTACCACGTTGCTACCAAGCCCATGGATGCAGGTCATCTGGTCAGAGTTGGGCCACTTCTTTAGACCGTTACAAATTATGAGATCCTGAGCACTACAGAGCTTGACTAGCTCTGACCCAAACAAATTCTCCTCGAGGTCTTCAAAGATCCTTTTGTACCAGCTAGCCAGAGTAAGGTCTTCGTCTAACCAAATAGGATTAGGGTTGGAATGATTGCTTAGAAGAATAGCTTGGTTGCTTGAAGTTTGAGCATTAAAGTCACCCATTAAAAGGATATTACCTTCATTCCTTAGGCTAGAAATATCATTCTCTAAACCATTGTAAGGACTATTTTTATCTAGATTCTTTTTCTTATAGAAGTTAGAATTGATGGGGGGAATAACAGATTTCTATGTAGGTCTTTTCATCATTAATTTCAATAATCTCTATCCAACTATATTGGTTGTAAGGGTCATTTTTATAAATCCTAGCATGGGGGGAGATGTTATTCTTAATGTAACAAGCTATACCCCCAATGCCTCTACGGGAGGATCACTTGTTCCAGGTAGACCATAGTGCAAAGCCATCTATGTTAGGGACCTTAGATTCTTCGTGCTCCCAAGTTTCAACAAGCAATATAATATCAACATCATTCGAGATCCAACTTAGCTTGGGGCCTTTGTCACATTGAAAGTTGAAGTTACTTTTATTATACGTGCCCCAATGAGTGTATAATTTATTCATTTTTGTATTGACTATCTATTAGTTGTGTTTGACCAAAAAAAATTGCAAATCCTCCATAGTTTAACATCAAGAGTTGAATTTTATTTATTTTCCATAATATTTAAATCTATTTATTTAAAATATGATTGGTTCAAATTTTATACCTCTTATTTTTTCATCATTACTTAGATACAAATGTAATTAATTATTGTACTGTCCACTCTGTAATAAAAGTACCAATATCACTTCAAATATTAAAAATCAATATGAAAATATATTTTTATTTTATTGATTATATTGGCAACACAACTCGATATTCATTGTCAACTCAACCATGTACCAATGACAAGCCTTATTTCCACCCCTATAGGTTATTTAATACTTGTAAGTACACCCTCTACATCCTGGCTGCGTACATAGCACATGAATGCTCAACATACCCTTCATCCATATTATCCAAATATGGACCATGCCATGGATGCGCATCACAATACGGCCGAGAAATTCTCTACCCCACCATCAGAGTGTCTGAACACTACGCTATACGATACAAGAAATATAACATACGCATTTAATGGCACCCTCGTTTGAATTTGAAAACCCACCCAAATGATATTTAAATTTCTATAATCGTGCTCAACCGATGTTTGATGGGAAGGTGCACTGCCCTAGCGAGCCATCGCCGAGCTCAAAGTTCGAGCATTCATCGATTCCTGCAACTATTAAGAAAATGTTCAATCTCTCTACCAATTTTCTCACTCACAGAGATTCCTGGGTTGGAACTTTTGAAGGCGTGGTGAGCTTGCGGGATAGGCCACGAACTGATTGCCCAGGTACTTGTTTCCCCAACTTGTGTTTATGGGTTGTTTGTGATTCGAACCTGGGCTGATTACATAATTTCGTTTGCCCAAATTTTGCTTATTTGTTAGTTGTGATTCGAACCTGGGCTGATTACATAATTTCGTTTGTCCAGCTTTTGTTTATTTGTTGGTTGTGATTCGAACCTAGGTTGATTGCATAATTTTGTTTGACCAGCTTTTGTTTACTTGTTAGTTGTGATTCGAACCTGGGTTGATTGCATATTTTAATTCGGCAGAGGTGTTGCCGGATGTACAGCAGGGAACTGCCAGGAAGTTGACATCGGGTGATGGGGAACTAAGTGAGTTTCAATAGGAGGTAGTTCAGTTGGCTATAGTTCTGAACGGAGATCATTTGTTGAACAATTTTCTAGACGAGGGAATGTTTGGGAGGTCGATGAAGGTGAAGCAAGCAGTGCAATATGTTGAGAAGGGCATGGCACGCTTCATGGAGGCAAGTATAGATGCCTTAAACCTCGGGGCATCAGATTTTGTGATCGTCCATATGAAATCTTTGCTCACATCTAGCAAAACCAGCCCCTGATATGTAGCACTACTTTACCTATCAAGAACTGGTGTTAATTGTTGAAGTCCTCCATAGGTACTTGCAGCAAATTTCTGCCCAGGTGTATGGCCTCTGTATTTCTAATATGATTTCTTAAATGGAGTGTAACTTTCTGCCCAGGTGTTTGGCCTCTGTATTTTTCGGACAAACATAACATGAAAATTTATGTGAGTTATTTTTCCCAACCAGTTTGAGTAAAGAGTTGTTTGGCGTTTTTTTGGTTGTGTGTTTAAAATTTTTGGTTATTTGAACGGGTTAAATTTCTTTGAAGATTTTTTCATAAAAATTTTGATTTTTTCTTCGAACAGAAACAAAATATAATTTATATAATTTTTTTAATAATTAAAATAAAATATATATAAAAATTTCCAAATCATAATATTTTATAAAATAGTTTTTACATCTATTCGTATTAAACAGTTTCATTTATTATTTTAATGTTAAATAATATATTATATATTCTTGATTTAAAATATTTTTTTAATATTATCATGCTCATTTATGGTTAATTAGTTAGTATGGTTAGTATTATTTTTCTTATTAAAAAATTATTATAAACTTTGAACATAGTTATTATTTTCACACCATATAAATAATGTGACATGTTTTCACATTACTAAAGCAAAAGCATATTTACTAAAGCAAATCACTTTTAATAGTAGTAATTCTATAAGCAAAATATAATTTGGTTACATATATTTATAATATAAATAAAAATTTAAATTGAAATAAAATTAAAAAAAATAAGATTTATGAGTGTAAAATAGATGGTGGGAGGGTGTTTTGTTAAGACATTTCGTAGTGAAAGGTTATTGAAAATTTTATGGGCAAAAATCTATTCATATTAAGAGCTAGTATAGGTACAATTCTTAGAGTAATTTTCACTGTCATCTTGGGACTCACTTAAATTGTGTATTAGGTATCTCAGTCATATCATATCGAGGTTTCGAGTCTACACCAAGGTCTATCATCGAGATAAAATTGTGAATTATTTACAATGTTTAATTAATATTATATTAAGAATACAAAAAAATTGATACATTAATTGTGTATTAGGTATCTTAGTCATCTCATATCTATGTTTCGAGTCTACACCAAGACCTATCATCAAGACAAAGTTCTAAATTATTTACAATGTTTAATTAATATTATATTAATCAAAAAACAATTGAATAAATGAATAATAGAATATATTATTAAAACACTAAATTATACGTTTAAATTAGAATAAAATTAAATAAATTTATTAACTACAATTATAAATATGTGGAACATCTATAAATATTAAAAAGATAATGTTTCAAGTTATAATGTGGAACATCTATAAATATTAAAAAATAATGTTTCAAGCTATAATTTAATGGTGCAGTTCTTGAACACGGAACATTAGTTAATAATATTATTTTTGAGTATGATAATAATTCATAGTTTAAATGGAATATCAGTTAATAATATTATAGTTAACAATACTATTGTTGAGTATGATAGAATTTAATATTTCATTATTAAAGTCTTGATGTTGAAATTAGTGTAAAGTGACAACACAAATCAAACATATTTAAATGCATTGTAATTTGTATGGTAATTTGTATTATAATTAATATTATAAATATTACCAATAAAATAAAATATATTATATTTTTAGTTAATATAATTATTTTGTATAATAATTTTAGTTAACATTTAAATAATATATTTTCGCATCATAAATATTTATATAGCATATCATTTTTATTTATATAATTTTTATTGAGTTGTAAATTGCATAGCCCTTTGTAAATTATTTTATATTTATGAATCAATGCAATTTTATAATATTGCATTAGTGTCTTTGCAATTAAAGTATGAATTGATTAATTGTGTTAAAAGAATATATATTAATCAACTTTAAAATGTACTTTCTTTTGATATAAATTGTATTAAAAGAATACAACCACGCAACATTGTATATTGATATTTGTGGTTGTTAAAAAAAGTTGATTCCCATTAATAATGCAAAAAGAAAACTAAGTTTTTTTAGTAACACATTACTAGCATAGGTATAGTATAGGTATGGTACTATGTTATATTGATATTATGAGTATTTTAATAACGATGCCTAAGTGGTATATATGGTTATAGTATTTTATAAAAATAATTTCCTCGATGGGGTGGTAATAAGGCTCTCAAGTGCAACACGTAATATGATTGACATGCTTGCAACTAGAATGGTGAAGGAGAAGGAAAACATGAAAATGAGAGCCAAGCTCTCCACTTGTCCGGATCCCATCCAGGCGTGGCATCCTTACCACCCTCAACCTCACGCTCATCTACCCTCATCATATCACTTTAAATGTCAGCATTTGGTGGTAGAGGGGTATGAGTATGGCATTTTGTTTATTTACTTCTTCCACCTATTGTAGTTTGTTATGGCTTCACTATCCCAAGGAGGATTGCTTATGGAGCACAGTGACTCTAAGATAAGAAAGGCACATTGCACCCAAGAGTACATGATTAGGTTTTTTAATGACTTTGTTAACATGCGTGCCATGAAACACACTTGTCTTTCCCTATTTTTTGCACATTCAGTCTTTCTCTCCCACCTATTCAATCCCCTCATGCTTTCACCCCTTTATAAATATATGAGCCTTGTCTTAGGGTGGTGGATTTTAAGCATTGCTTGTTTGAAAGTGGAAGGTTCGCAACTATCGTCTTGTTCCTCGATGC
The DNA here is from genome assembly GCA_000404065.3 of Pinus taeda. Lineage (NCBI taxonomy): Eukaryota > Viridiplantae > Streptophyta > Pinopsida > Pinales > Pinaceae > Pinus > Pinus taeda. The sequence continues at coordinate 28,801 of APFE031133332.1, forward strand.
CAAGGTGGGAGCTTAAATATTTGAAGGAAGGCTTGTCTATGCATTACCTAACATCACAATTTGTTTCTTGTATCCAATCTACTCGTTTACGTGTGTCATCTCTCTTTTGTAGTCTCTCTGGTCCCTGCACATGTCAATGTTCTTTGTGTTGTCCCTTCACAACACAACGACAAGTCCCTCTTTTGAGTTAGTCGCTTGTTACCCACTTCATCACCCCAAATCATTGTCTCCGAGGGTATTTCCTCTAGTTGTCTTGTATTGGTTTGTTTGCGTCTGGTACCTTGGTACATTTTCAATCTAGTTTTGATATACTCACGGGTTGGGTTCTAGTCAAAGCTAACTTAAGCTTTCTGTCACGAATTCATTTTCTTCCTCTACAAAATCTACTCCCCTGGGAGGTTGAATTCACAATCCATTTTTATTTTCACTATTTTGGGACATACTCTCTTTAGAAATACATATTACTCTTCCTTTCTATGGTTGATGACACCCTCACTCTCCTTAGTCTTGTCTCTTTTGTAACATTGATTATCGATCGTCATTTTCTCCTACTCGCCCCTCCCTTGTTTGTCCATAATCCTACTCGTTTCTAATACATCGCCCCAGGCTATGTTTACCTAAACATCGTGGTGGCAGTTCAGGCACATATTCCTTCATCCATGATGTCTCTTTGGTTGGGAATCAATGGCTTATCACTTTAATTCGGTTCCCCTTGAAGTGAGGAATTGGATTATTCACTTAGAGGCAAGGGAGTTTGGGGATCGACTATATTTTTTTGACTCTAAGATCAGCGACAACACCTTCAGGTGGACTCTTGACCCAAGAAAATTCAAAAAGATGAGGCTCTATTTCCTCCACTCAGTGTTTGTGCACCATCAACTAGAAACCTTGCTTCACATGGTCATCCATGATAAACAAGTTGACAATTATCAATTACTTGTAGTTAGGAGGAAATCAAGAAAATTATTCGGGATATTAGATACAATCTTGATGATGTCATGGCCAAATTAACCTAGTTAGAGTGTTTTGTGGTGTCAGATTTAGATTTTGGATTTGATACGTAACATGAAGCACTAGTAGTCTATAAAAATAACTCAAAATTTGCAGTTGCTAATGAAATCATATTGAGATCAATAGACACAAATGTCTTCTACTCAATCTGTAGAAAGGAAAACATACAATAGAAACACATGTGATCATTCAATTACAATGAACATAATATTTTTACTCAAGAACCCAATTGGGGAAAACCCATTGTCTAATTTTAATTATATCAGATGAAAAAAATGATCTATTGCAATGACAACTTCAATCCTTGAAGCTCAACCTGCATTGCAATATTGGTCTCATCTTGAATCTGCTCTCGCCAATACTTAACCAAAATAGGCCTCCCACTTCCTCCTATTTCTTTCCACAATTCTTGCTCCTAAAGAATAGGAAGAGCCCCTATTTTCTTGTGCAATCCCAATATAATTCCTCACCTACTACATGCAAACTCTGTACACAACAATATACAACAATAAATACAATTATGCCCTTTCCCTCCACTCATCTAGGAAATCCCAATTACATGCATGACTAGGACTATTTTTAGTAAATTTACTAGTTAATTGAGAGATTAGTGGGCTAACAAAATTACAACTACTCAACTAAACTCATACTGACTCTATTCATGACTAGAGCTCAGCTAACTGAGTTTCACTACTAGATTGCTACATCTTAGCAATCAATTCATGCACAACTCAACATCTTTCCCACAAACTCGTATTGATAGACTTAACTAAGTGACTTGGCCTTGCCACTCCTATTAACTACAACTCAAGTCATCATGTTGATGTGGAAATTCAAATTTATCCATTTGATGAAGGCACAAGTCAAGTAAAGCCTTTTCTTGTTACAATTTAACACATTCATCAACGTTCCAGCAGGGATCTCACCCCAAGGAAATTCCAATCCACTCTCTCCAATTTTCATATCAAATTAACAATTTCCCATGGTTTTTTTCATCTCCTTTAACAAACATGTTACTACTAGTTTTTATGTGTTCATTTCATCATCATGGTTTCTTAGTATGTCATTTTCAAACATTGGTTTTTTGTATGGTTTACTCAGAATACACTCATGTAATGTAACTATATAGGAGTAGCCATGTCTCCCTAGATTGATCCTTTGTAAGTTTTTTGAACAAGTCTTTGGAAAGTTAATTCTGGTATCTAAGGTCTTTACTAATAGGAATGGTGAATTTTGTATTCACTATTGGGAATATGGGACCCTGGTAGAAATAAGCTATCAATGTACTAACAACTATCAATAATATAATGATATTTATGAAGCTTACCAAAAAAATGGTATAAAAAGACTTTTCGGTTTCATATTATGTTGTTTATTATTATTATTATGTGAATAATAGTTATCTAGCTATATATTAATATGATATAATATATTAAGCTTTATATATATAATAATAGTATAATAATTATATATAGAAATTTATGTTTAGTAAAATATTTTTTTGTAAGTTTGGCATTGGTGAGGCTACATCATGGTCATGTCCAAGAATAACGCTCAAATAGGAGAGGGACTAAACCAGTGACTTAACATTTAAGAGTACCTTAACAAGGCACCCAATCACCCCATGGACTTAATAAAATATTATAAATATTGATGAAATTGATTATAGTATATGTCTAATTTGTATATTAATATTCAAATCATTTTACAATATGAAAATGCAAGAATATTATAAATATTGATGAGATTGATTATTAGTATATGTCTAATTTGTATATTAATATTCAATTCATTTTACAATATAAAAATGCAAAAATATTATAAATATTGATGATTTTGATTATTAGTATATGTCTAATTTGTATATTAATATTCAATTCATTTTACAATATGAAAATGCAAAAATATTATAAATATTAATGAGATTGATTATTAATATATTTCTAACTTTTATATTAATATTCAATTATTTTACAATATAAAAACATAATTATTAAATTTTAATTCAAATTAAAATATCAACCATATTTGTTTATGTATATAAAAAATAATATATTAACATACCAAGAAATTTTAACCAACTTATATACCATATTGTAACAAAACATATATATACATATCACCAGATGAATCTCATAGAATAATAATCAGTTCCCTCCGCATCTTAATTATGTAATAACATAATAAAAAGATAAGAATTCAATGAAATAAAGGTTTTTAACATTTTAGAGATGCATTAAATATATATAATTTAAAAAATAGGAGAATACGTTTTATTTTCTAAATCAACCACATGATCATAAGCATACAATAATATAATAATAAACCAACTAATTGAAAAATAACTTCAATCATATGAAAGTTTTTGAAAAAAGCATAATTATAGTTCTAGTGGCTAGGGTTGTAGAGTTTTAACATCGTTTTATCACTATTCTTTTAGCATACTTTATTTCATCCTTACTTTATTATTAAAATAATTTAATGGCATGTAATAAGATAAAAGAGTTAGTTAGTATAACCTAATTAACACATTAATTTATAACATACTTAACTAGCTACTCTGGTTAGTAAACAATTATATGAAATAAATTGGATAAATTTATGAAATGATTTTTAATGGAGAAGCTCCTCTCTACACTAGTAGAATGTGTATTTTCTCTGTTAATTTATAAAAATATAAAATAAGACCATATAAAATTGTTAATTTCTAACCAATTAATGATGCTTTAAAAAAAAACTTTTTCTAAGAAAAAGTTCAATGTAAGAATGCAATGAAAGTTTTAATATTGATGCTAAAAAATTATAATAATAACAACAACTAAAAATATTAAACAATGGATAATCTTAATGGGAAATAGGTTTCTCAAGTATAATTGACTATTCCTTAAACAACTGGATAATCTCAATGGGAAATAGGCTTCTTAAGTATAATTGAATATTCCTTGGCCTTTTATTTCAGTGTTTTAGGGTTTACTTCTTGCACTACCTTCTCATAATTGATAATGTCCTTCTATTTAAACATCATGGATATGTTTTTCCAAATATATTACTTGTTGGTTTGTTTTTCCTTTTTCTTTCCACCTTAGGCAAATTAATTCATAAGAATTTGTTCAAAAGCATATAAAATGATAAAATGAAAAATTTAATGAAAATGCATAATTAAATAGAAAATATAAAAATAAGAGTAATTCAATTATTTGTTTTGATGTTGTATCTTACATTTTTTATCATTCTCTAAAAAGTCTAATTTTCACTAAAATGTGTGACAAATTTTCACATAAATCATGTTGTATTATATTTTGTTTATTTTAACTGTTTATGTCACTTTATATTTTCAAATAATGTTTAATGGAAAATTAAGTCATTTCATACTATGGAACATCTTCAAGTTAATGGATATATTGTTATAGATGATTTGCATCTTATGTCTTCCTTTAGGGAAAATAATTGTCTTAGTTCATCATCATTTTTATACTATGTGTTCAAACATCAATATATATATCATAAACTAAATAAATACCATGATTAATGTAGTATATAGGCCTCCATTAATACTTTAATATACACTCTAGATTCCAAGAAGATTATATGGTTACAAGTCATGAAGAAGATGATTCCACTTTATCACTAAGGGAAGAACAAGAAATTATAAATGACGAGTCTTATCACAATATATGTAAACAATAAGAGGTACTTCATAATCCCATTGAACAACAAGGATATGAAAATGAAGGTAAATCAATTGGGGGACATACTGGTAATGATTCACTTCATGAAGAACATGATCTTATTGGAAATCACAAGAATCAATAGGAAAATCAAATATGTCATGAATCCATCAAGGAAGATAAGTTGAGAGAAATTAAAGATGAGGTTAAGAAGACAAACCTCACTGATGACAATAACTAAATTTTTATTTTGCCTCCTTCTGAAGACAATGACTTTGAAACTTGCACCTTTCTCCAAGCATTTGTTTCATCCTTTAATAATGTAGAAAGGGAAGAGTTTGTTAATGCATTATTTTATGAAGAACAACCTTATGGGTCAACCATTTAAGATTACCTTGATGGAATCCTAGATTTCCAAACCCTTGTTTCCCATCCATGTGAAGTGATGAATTATTCCCCTTTTCAATATTTTGAACTCTATGATTCATCCTTAGATAATTTTGGAAGGTTGGAATTTAAAGAAGAACTCATAGACCTTCCTTCATGCCATGAAGCATGAAATGGTCTTGATGAGTTTGTTTACATTGGAAGAAATGATTGAGATATAAGATAATTTTACTTTGAAATGGATCCCATTTATGATGTTGACTATAAAGGTGAGGATGATATTGATAAACTTGTACATAATGAACATCCGAACTTAGATATTTTTTAAATATCTACTAATACTAGCTTTGGAGAAGATGGAATAAATTTTCCCCGTCTTTTGGAAAATTTTAGTTGTGAGGAAGTTGTCATAGATGTTGAGTGTCCATTACCTT
>APFE031133335.1:0-14452 GCA_000404065.3 Pinus taeda
TTAATTCAACTTCCTTTCCTTCTGCACAAAATTTCATGAAAATTAAAAGCTATTGTACCCAAGGATTGTAGCCATTGGACTCCTAGTACAACATCAGAACCACCCATTGGAATGGAAAGCATTGGGCTATTCAATACATATTCTCCCATGGATAACTTGATATTATGCACTTTCCAGAGCAATTTATGGTTCCCCACTTGCAACCATCACTTGACACTCTGGTGCTGGATATAGCAAGCAATTCAATTCCTTTTCTATCTTAAAATGAATAAAATTATGGGTAATTCCTGAATCAATCAACACTATTACCTTTTTCTTCTTGATATGTCCTTCTATCCTGATAGTTTGAGGAGTGGTAATTCCAGCCAATGCATTACAAGATATGGTCGGATTCATTTCTTCTTTATCTAGGGATTGTTCCTAGAGTATTTCCTCTTCTTTTGACATTTCTTGTTCCTTTTCTTCCTCTTCTTCACAATCTATGTAGAATAATTTCTTCTCAACACACTTATGACCTTTAGTGTATTTGCTATCACAACTGTAACAAAGCCCTTTTGCTCTTTTTTCTTCCAATTGTTGCGGTGTCAACTTTGTAGGTTTTGGAAGGCTAGGGGAAACAACACTTCCATCTTTATAGTTGTGAATGGTAGGCATGTGAATGGTAGGCATCCTGGTTTCCATAATTTTGCTTTCCATTTTTCTTGCTAACCTGAATGCCTTCTCCAATGAATCAAGTTCCCAAAGGTGAACCTCATGTTGGATATTATCCTTTAAAGTCCCTATGAACACATCAATCCCATGCTCCTCTAGAATATATTTTACCCTTATGTTCAATTTTTGGAAGTCCTCAATGTTCTCCATCATTGAACCTTTTTGTTTCAGATTTATCAATTGGCTAAAAAAGGTGTTGCTTTTTGTATCCTCATAATGTGCTATCATTTCTTCCATAAAAATTGCCCTACTGACAGTTTGTTTACGAGAGCAAAGCCATCGATACCATACAAACTGATTTGGTTCCAAATATAAAGTTGCAATATGTACCTTTTGTGTGTTTTGCACATCATGGAGATTGAAAAATTGCTCCATCTGTAGTATCGATGTTCTGGTATCCTTGCCATCAAACTTCCTCATACGATTTTTGGAACATGGTGGGTCTTTAATTCAACATTAGAGTCTATGAAATCATGGTTAACATTTCTTTTGTTGTCATCGTGAGTTTCTTTTACTACCCTTTCACCATTAGTGACCATTTCTTATAGCAACTTATTCAAATTTATCTTCAATTCTTCCATCTTATCGTCCATGCCATTCATCTTAGCGTGCATGCCATTCATCTTAACTTCCATGCCATCCATCTTAGCTTCCACACCATCCATCTTAACTTGCATGCCATTTATATTAGCTTCCATGCCATCCATCTTAACTTGCATGCCATTCATATTAGCTTCCACACCATTCATCTTGGCTTCATTTACCTTTAGTGAGAGTGAAATTTGTTGTACTTGATCTTGTAATTTTGATATATCACGTTGCATTTCTTCCTCTTCTTCACAAGTCATGCTAGAGATTTCAAGTTGCTTACTAGGTGTTTCCATTTTCTTTCTTCGGTGCATTAATTAATGCTAATAATTCTTCACTATTCCCTTTGAATTCCTTCAAACTAATTTTTCAAACCAATCTTATGAAAAATTTTAAAAAAACTACACACCTTTTTTTCACTTTGTAAGAGCGCGATATTGAATCTGTTGTATCTTTGTAACTATGAATCTCAAATATCTGAAATGTCATTCTATGATATCCCTTTGAGTCCTATTTCTAACCCTGCAAGTTTGATCAAGATTGGATTCTCCAAGGAAGAGTTATGCCAAATCTCCCACGGTGACCTGATTATAGACTAGTTCAGTAGAGAGAAATTCTACGTCGTGCATCGTGTCACTGTTTCGACCTTAGTACCTAAAACGGATACAAAAAGAACTACAGGCCGTGCTCTTTTTGAAACTTCTTACAAAATTTCAAATTGATGCTCAAAACAAAAGTTATGATGATTTTCCCCAGGTCACCTATTTGGAATGTAATTCGGGAGTTTGCAAATACCCTAACTTCCTCATATCATATCTCCACAAATATAGCGATATAAGCTCTGAAATTAGGATTCAAAGTTCAGAATGATTTCGGCTCAAATGGGTTTTTTTGTAGCTTCTGAAACATCACAGAAAAAAGTTATAGTGAAAATTCTACGATGACCTGTTTGGAGCAACGAAACCCTAGAATCCAAAGCTCTCATACCAAATGTTAGGAAACCAACTCACAAATAGATAGATAAGATAGATCAACGCCTTAGAATTCAGCCTCTTTGAGGGGGAAACCTCCTTTACATTACGCAAATGAACAATTCCTGGATGATACAAATGACTAAACCTCCCTTCTATATATAGGAGTCTAGGGGGTCACAATATAATCAAGCCGACATAACAGTAATAACATAAGGGCACAAAAATATCAATAGTGGGTTTCTATGGGGCATATTAATAACAGTATGGGGACAATAGGGGAACAATAATAATAATAAGGGATACAATGTCAATAGTAATGGGGGAATCACTAGTATTATAGGGGCCTAACAGTTCGTCGTGATTTTTCTAAGTAAACTGGTGTTGTTACTCCTCTGGTGTTGTTACTCCTCCAGTGATGTTACTCCTCCGATGTTACTCTGTCAAGGTAAGTTTCCAGGTACGTCCCCAACTGACTCCATGGATTTTATTGACATTTCACCTATCACATTACTAGACATGATGGTAGATGGTCATCCCTTAGTTGGGGGGAGGTATTGTATTAATGTTAAACATGTCGTATTTAATAGCAATGATGATATGTCATTATTGTTGTGAAACATCGCACCAACTCATATATTCCACATCATCATTCTGATCCCCACCATACCTTGTGCATGTATCCATATGAATTGGAACTTGAACTATGTACTATTGTATTGAATTACAATCCTTTCCAATGCATTGTAATAATTTCCATTATTTACCATAATCCACCATGGATTTCTCCCATAATATTTGCCCGGATTTCCCTTTCACTACATCCTTTATAACTGCAATCCTTGTCATCGCAACTTTACCAGCTAACTCACTCTTCAACGATTTTTCTTCTACTTCGTGTGCTGGTACCGAGAAACTTGCAGAATGGGTAGGAAAGCTATTAGAAATGAACCTGAAGACACAACACAGGTCCAACACCATCCGGACGTATGGCAGGTTTTTTAGAATTCGCAGTGGCATACCTATTTTGAGAAGTTGCGGGGATTCAATGAAGTTGTTACAGGCGAATTTGAATTGAACTTGGATAGGAATTATTCCAAATTTCGTGGGCTAGACATTCCTATCACAGAGGAAGTTATATTGACTGTTAGTAAGTTTTCGCAAGGTGGTCACAAATGGTTCGCCTGGAAATCGCCCTTACCAGAATTTTCAAAATTATTCTCGCAAGAAGGAGAAATCATGGTTCAAAAGGGAAGGGGATCCAATTGGAAATCCTTGCCACATCCATGGGCCAAAGTCATGTATTTTTTGGTGTGATACATCACTTGTGAAGGTCGGCTCGCTACCCTATTCAAATACCATTTTAAACTTATTTCATGCCTTCGGTCTTCTCGTGTGCATTCTTTGGATATGCCATGTTTTTTATGGAATAACCTTCAGTTAATGGCATGGTTTCCTCGTCGTTCACATCAACCATGGGTGGTCCTCACAAACCATGGGCTTTTCAGGCTGTTGGTAGTACATGCCCTGTCACAGACTTCCGTGGCTTGGCCACAATTCATTGAATTAGTAGAAGAGGAACTTGCAACCATGATGCCGAAAAGAGAGGAAGAGGGATTAGTGGCAGAGGAAGAAGTCACAGATGACATTGTTACACAAGAACCAACATCAGTTGTTCAACAATTGGAAGCATCGGTGATGGAGCAGGCTGCAATAGAATCACCAACGGAGCTAGAAGGGGATGCAGGTGACACTGCTACAAAAGAACCAATGTCAACTATTGATCTGGAAGTAGGAGCGATGGAAGTGGAAGGAAGTGTAGTTGATGCTACTACATAAGAACCAGCGTCGACCACTAAATTGATGGAAGAATTGTCAACAGTGGAAGAAATTGCAGGCAATGTTGTTACATAAGAACCAACATCACTTGCCAAACTAATGGACAAAAAAATGGAAGAAGTGGAAGTCGTAGTCAACGTTGTTACACAAGAACCAACATCAAATGCTGAGCAAGTGGCCAAAATAGAAAAACAAGTTGCACAGGAAGAAAAGAAGAAGGAAAGTGCAAGACAACCAGGAGAAGGAGAATGAATTGAGAGAGAAGGTGCATAAAGGATTTAAATCAAGGAATATATCCCTCATTCTCCTCTTTCTGCCTCCCTTCCAAGAGTGGCAGGGAAATTTTGCACCCCTAGATGCTCAATGAAATAAAATGTCTCTCCCCTCATACTAAAATTTGTAGGGACAACTAAGGGCACCATCGTCGACATTGTCAAACAAATCGAAAATTTTGACAAATCGAAGGACTGGTGGTCGACACTGTTACACAAGAACCAGTGTTGACTATGGGGCAAGTTGAAGAAAAAGTGGCTGGTGTTATTCGCACAAAGCCATTGGAAGAAAATGTTGTTATTAGTATCAGCCTGTAAGGGCCAGAGACAATTTTTTATAAAATGGTTGAAGAAACTATGGCTGGTGCTATTCGCACATACTCATTGGAAGAAAATGTTGTTGTTGGTATTGACTCGCAAGGGCCATAGCCAATTATTGAGCAAATGGAGGAAGGTAACTGGGAAACAGAGCAACCACAAGAGAAAGGTGTTGGAAATGTTACTCTGCAAGGGCCTGCAGTGGCTCCAGAGTCATTCAGAGATGATGTGGAGGTTTTAAGACTTGCGGAAGAAGATACTAGGGCTACCCCCACCCGAGTTGAGGAGCAGAGAGAGGAAATAAGGGTGAAACAAGAACCGATTGATGAGTTTCTTGACATCAACCCTCCAAATCCAACACTGGTCACGAGACGAGTGGAGGAGGTCATTATCAAGCAACAATTTATTGAACAATGCACAAAAAGAATGCCCCCCATCCAAGAAAGGTATCAGTCACAATTTAAAGATATGCAATTAAAATTGGAGATTATTAAGTTAAGGAAGCAGATGTTACACTTATGGATATGGGTGAGGAAGCACAAAAGAATTCCGATGACAGGTGAGGAAGCACAAGAAGGTTGTTGCAAATCCTAGATCCAAAAGTACTTCAACAATAGTACAGACCGAACCATTTTTGCATCTATTTGAGTCGCGGGAATTCTTCTTCACCACTGAAATTCAGAAATGGCAAGCTACTGCATCTTGCCTTCAATAGAGTTCTATATATTTGGAAGCCCAAAGGGAAGGAGTGAAAGGAATTCGAGAACAAGCTACAAGAGTAGTGACTAGTTACATGACACAGATGAAAGCAAGGCAGAAACAAGAAAATTAGAAGAAAAGGATTGAGGAACTAGAAGAACAAGTGCAACTACTGAAAGCTAACAAAGATCAAATGTTTGCTTTGGCGCAATAGGTAATGGCGTGTCAACCTATTGTTCATAGCTATGCACTGTTCCACCATGAACATTACATTTTCTTCTGTTTGGAGAGCATCCATAAGGAGATAAGCCACGAAATCAAAGATCTAATATAGTTTTTGTGGATCTTAAGGGGTCACAATATCCTGAACCAACAATTGATGTGCAAACTCTACATGCATGATTATTTTCTGGGGATTGATTAATCGTTCAATCTAGTGCCATATGTGTGGGATATTTAGTTGAGAGCCTTCACCTCCTTCATGATTAACCAAGTTAAGTGGAATAAAGCATTTGAAACGTTCAAAGAGAATGAAGCAAACATGCCAATTGTAGTTTGGGCAGAGAATTATCAGGTTGTGAATATTTTTAACAAACATCATACCTTCTTGGGAATAGAAGGAAGAAAGGGTCAGATTCTGGCAATGGAGAAATGGTATGTTGACATGTGTACAAAGAAAAATTTTACTTGTCATGAGGAATCTTGGGCCAATTGTTAAATACGATGGGTGTTGTTGTCAACTACAATAAGGATACGTGAAACTTTTGGTTACCCTAATTTTGTTTGGGCTTTGGAAAAAATACCACAATATATTGCATGTATTGAGACTTGTGGGACCCGATACATGTGATCCAGGTTGATATTGATGGCCACCCACCTATTCCACTTGGACCCCCACCATTGTTTCTTTCAGTTTTTCAGTTTCCTTATTTGTAGCACAATTTACTATGTGATTTTTACCGAAATATGTTGTTAAAATTATTATGGATCACAGAAGTCTGAATTCAAAAATAATTTACTATTTTTGGCAGTTTTTCCGGTCCTGAACTTACGGAGCCATTTTGAGGCCCTAAATAGTGTTTTTGGGAAAGTCGGGACCAACATGGATTGTTGACCAATGTTGTTCATTCAAAACTTGTAGTCATCGAATAGATGTTTCTAACGAGGTATTGTACACATCAAACAGAAATCGTATGCCAAAGTTACGACCTTGGGAAGTTGATGTACCAATTTACCCAAATAGGGCCCATAGTTTTGGTGCTTCATCTCCTAGGGTTAGGTTTTTGGATTTTTAGGGTTTTCCATTGTTTCTGAATAATAAATAGGCCTTTGAGCCTCACTGTAACATAGTTCAGAGGCATGTAACTACCACTTCTCTTGTTAGAGATAAGCTACCATCGCCCAAGCTAGACTTATTTCCATTTTGTTTGTAACCATATTTCAGTATTTGATATTAATGAAATGAAGTGTTATTTCTACTGCATCTTTTCATTTATGGTTAATCTGTATTTTTTTGCGTTCTTGTTTAAATCCAGATCAGGATGGGTCTGAGATTTTGTTTTCCCATTGTTTTGTTGCCAGTTGAGCAATACATACCAACTTAAGTGGTACACAAGGATTGGTGGAAGGACTTCCTTCACACATATGGATACAAGGTTCCCGAAATAGAAATGGTTGCGAAGTATGACCTTGAACAACTCCATGCTGACAACAGTGGCTTTAACACAGATCTGTGTAGGAGACGAGCTACATGAGAACATGCAAAAAGGCTAGTTGGGGGGAGATGTTGGTTGCTAATTTCTCCCACTTTTTTACCCACCTTTTTATCCCTTTCATGTACTCATTTCATTCCCTTGTTGGTCTATTTTCATTCTAATTAGCGAAGGTACACCTATTTTCATGTGTTTGTTTATTGTTAATCAATAAAGTGTGGTCGTAGGGGATTATTGGCTAAAGTGACTTGCTAACTTAAGTTTTCATGCAGATTTGGAGGAATGATGATCAAATACATGATTCAATGTATGATGGCTATTCAGCTAGCAGCGCTATCTTTGGATATCAGCTGCAATGGTGGTTCGACCTATCGACCAACACAAGTTCTATCTTTTTATTCTGTTATATCTCAAGAAACCGCTATGTATTTGCAGGCAGACAGTTGCCTTAATCTTAGGCACTGATAGTTGTTAATGAATGTATAAGTAGTGAAGTGTCTTAGAACTGAGTCGTAATAGCAGACCTCTATAATCACATTTTGATTAATACAACTGTTGATCTTTTGAGTATTTTATAGATCTCGATCTTGCTAGAGCCTTAATCGGGGAGTTGGGCCCACTCTCCTGACCAGGCATTGTTGGATTAGATTTGTGCGTAGGTTTATTTTATGTTGTGTTATCTCATTGTTGTGTAATGATTTCAGTGTGTTGATGTGAGTCTTAATGTTTTTTTACTCTTATTGTTGTTACAATTATAACTTCTTGTTGCACATTGTTATGTTATGATTCAATATTCAAGGTTGGGTAGGGAAATTGTAGCCTGCATATACCTTGCATGATAGCCTTGAAATAACCAGTCGAGCCGCGGGCTGACAATTAATGTGGAATTGGTTGAATTGCATGATTCATATCTGAACACCAACAACTTCTTCTAGCAAGCTTCCTGTCTTTTTTTTTTTTTTTTTTTTTTTTTTTTTTTTTCGAATGAGGAAGTGTAGAAGGCATTATATAACATGGTTTTCTCTTAATAGAATTTTCCCTAAATGAAACAACATTTATAATATATATATATATATATATATATAGAAAATAGTAACATCATTTTCACTCACAACAATAATCCTTCTCAAGTATTAGACTACATTTTGCAATAAAACTAGTTTAAGATTGGTTACAATAAATTTGAGATAGCTGCCAATTATAAGTAAATCTAGGAGAAATTGAGAACTAAGAAATGCTACCAGTAAAATGAAATGTTAAATTAATATCCAAGCATAAGTGTACAACAAAAAAATATATATATTCATGTTTTTACTATTTTTATTGTAATCATCATATATATGATGAAGAATGACTAAAAGTTAAGCAATTGAAAGCACAAGCATTAGCTCACATAGTTTTGTCTCAAACACCAATTCACCATGTGTAAAGCTATCATGACAAAGAAAAATATTCGTAGATTGCCTCTCAAACTACATATGACAGAAATGAATCTCTCGAAGATGGAAATATCTCTACACAGGCATGGTTCTCACTAAAACATTATTTTAATACATTCTTAGAATGATTTAAGAAACCAAATGAATTCAAAATTTATAGCCAAATTACCTAAATCTAGTGTCATGATTGATAAATCTAGATTAACCCTCACCGATTCCTCCAAATCTTCAAATTTAAATATTAATTAAACATTTTAGGTACTGAAATAGTGAATTAAGGGATGTGAATGTTCCTTTCAATTATCATAGTTTCCTAGATTGTAAAGCTTTACATATTGGGGATTGCAAAGTGATCTAGATTGAGAAATGGTACTAGTTCTTTGGAATCATGTGGGGTGAATTCACCGATCGGCCTTCGAAACAATATCACAGAAAATCAAAAAGTGCAAGAATGTGCTCAATTGGTGTGAGAGTAAACTTTGACATTGGCACCCAATTAAACTTTTTCATTTGGGAAAAGTGAAAAGTGTTTTCCAATGGTCACTTTTCAATAAAGAGATCCTACTTTTGAGTTATGTGTGTGTTAGTGGCTTCACTTCACTTCCTCCAAGCCTCCCACCAAACAATCCTCTATACTGTCACGCTTGGCACTGATGTTGCTTAATAGTATTTTGTTGCAAATATTCAATCTAAAGTCATAACCAAAATACTAAAAATTTTAGATTGTGTTATGTACTCAACACTTCCCTCCCTGCATAAACACAATGTTGGGAGAGTACATCTCTTCTGCACTCACAACATCTCTTTTAATGTTGATAAGGAAATGACATATAAAATATGGTTTTAAAAATAGTTTTAATATTGGGTTAAAAAATCGAAATTTCTCAAATCCAAATCTATGAAGACTTTTTGCTAATAATTCAATGAATTAATCTAACACACTTTCATATTACAGTCTATTTTTCATAACATCTTGCTTCTAAAATTAACCTTCTCTTACATCTCTTTAGGCATATTTATAAAGACAAAGATTATGAAAAATAAGTTATCAAATGAAAATGGAATTGAGAAGATCACCAAAAGACACTTCTATACACTCCATGGATTATTTTGATGTTCTATGGTTTTAAAATTTTCTTGGTTACGTTATAACTTTGTTAATCATTGTCTCACCCTAAAAAAAATACAATAAATAACTATAAAAAGTATGACTATAATTTTTTGATAATATATATAGAGCACTATATTTTATTGAAATGTTTAATGAAAATTGTATCTAAAATTTCATTAATATAATGAATAGTTTAGGATTTGCTACTAATTATAAATAAAAGCTATCATACTTATAAAGCCCCCACAAAATGTAGTTTTCATTAAACATATAAAAGTGGAGATGCGTATCGTACTCGAAATTCATGCTCATCCTTTATTTCAGGGTTTACACGGCATTGGACCTATCCAGATCTATTCAATGCGCACGATTGCTTATCGTATGAATTTATAGTGAATAGAGGAGGCATGTCGGGTGATGATGACGGCGTTGTGGTGCATTCAGAGCAACCCGGCCATGAGGCCTTCAATGGGAACGATTGTGAAGGGAATTTGGAGGTAATAGACCCTCCATTAGTCTGCACGCTTCCCTTCGCCCCGTCCAGGGACAAGACACCAGGATTCCTAGTTCTAAGACTCTTCGACAAGATGGCAAATTTTGGCAAATATATATGGTGTTGTTGTTAATGTTCCATTGCCTGCGTATGATTTTTATGTGCCCAAAAATGTGATTCATGGGCATAAAATCCATAAAAGTCAGTGCATTTATTGAGTGGCATGTGATATTTTCCATCCAATCATGTTAAAATTAGGGTAGTTTTTCAGATTAATCACATAGTAAGGATTGAGTCCACTTTTCGAACCAACTAATGTGGTTCATACTCAAGATAAGGTGAGAGATACACTTTGAGAGAATAAATCACAGGGATGCATCAAGGTTCAGTGCTGTTCAAAAAAATTTATTAAGTTAGAAAACAATTGTTATGTGATAATTAAATATTTAATATTGAAATTGTAAATTATTTATCAAATTAAACAATTGTATAATCTAAGATTAACTAATCAATATAATATCATAAGTTAGGGTTGAGTTATTCAAAGTAAGTTAGGTAGAAGACTCGCTATTATCTTTAATAGATTAGTTAATAATAATATTAAATTAATAATTAATATATTCATCAATTTAAATAATAATATTTTCTAAGCATAATTTATAATATTAATAGATAGTTTAACCTATTTAGTAAAACTAGCCCATTGCAATCAATTAATATATTGCAATCAATTAATATATGTAATAATCTTTGATTGAGATTAGTTATTAGGTAAGGAATCAGTTTTGTAAAGAATAAAAACTAATTTATTTAATAAGCCAAATAATATATTTATTTATTTAATACATAATAATATTATCTATGAATGTTTTAATTATGTAGTATTAATAGTTGGGGTGGATGTGATATAATATATATATATATATATATATATATATATATATATATATTATATATATATATATAAATATATTAATTTATGTAATTATTATGTAACAAATTTTGTAATACTAAGATATAAATAATTCCATAAGATTCTATTAGATGGGGAATATAATCAAAGAATATTTAAATCAAACTACAATGTTGGGACAGATTCAAGAAAAGATTAAAGGAGCCAATCAAAGGAAAGAGAATAGAAAACCTTCCTTAAAAAGGAGGAAAGAGAAAAACGCGTAAAGGGGAAAAGATGGGGCGAAAGAAATCCCATTAGGGTGAAAAAGATAAGGGAGAGGAAAGGGAGCGGATTTATGAAGTGAGATCTGGGATCTAGCTTCTACTTAATTTCCAACCATCATCCCTGTTGATGTTTTTGGCATGCCTCTCAATCTCAATCGCTTCCCTTAGCTTCATGTGCTAGAAGTGATCAATCTTAGCAATGACCTTGCGTTCCTCAATGCAGACATGGTGTTTTGATTTCTCAGCATGTTCTGCAAGAGATGAGGTGCGTGAGCGATTGTGTCTTATGTTAGCAGCATGTTCATTGATCCTTTTCTTAATAGATCTTCATGTTCCTCCAATGTAGGGGATACCACAGGAGCAGGGAAGGAGGTAGACCCATTTTGAGTCCTCTCACTAAATTCCTAGCCGAGAAGCTCAAACCTCTTGTAGTCTGTACTGATTCGTTTGTGAAAGACTCTGCCTCCTTCGTTCAAGAATGGAAAGATATCAAATTAGACCCTAGAGATTTATTGGTGAGTTTTGATGTCGTCTCCTTATAGACCAAAATCCCCTTCCAAGAAGCTATTAATATAATTAATCACATCACTCATAAAGACACTGCAAAGTTAGTTGGCTTGTGCCTCACCTCCACTTTCTTTAGTTTCCAAGGTGAGTTCTACGAACAAACCTATGCTATTGCGATGGGCTCCCCTCTCTCCCCCATTGCCGCTAACCTGTTTATGGAAGATTTTGAGACAAGGGCCCTTGCATCCGCCAAATTCTATCCTAAAAAAATGGAAGTGATTTGTCGATGACACCTGTGTCATCTGGTCTCATGGTCATGAAAGGCTAGATCAGTTCCTCTTGAATTCTCTTTCAAATTCCATTAAGTTCACTATGGAAGTTGAGGAGAATGGTCACCTTCCCTTTCTCGACATTCTCCTTTCTAGGAGGGATGATGGTTCCATTTGTCACCAAGATTTTCAAAAGAACACTCACACTGAAAAGTACCTCCACGCCAACTCTCATCATTTCCCAGCTCAGAAATTCGAGGTTCTCAACACTCTCACCACCCGTGCTTTAAGAATATTTGATGATGACCACCTTGATCAGGAGAAGGCTCATCTTCTTGAGGTTTTTGAAAATAATGGGTATGGCAAACCCCTTAGCGTCAAGGCCTTTCACAGGGCTAGCAAAGAGCGCAAGGTTAAACTTGCTCTTGTTGATCCTACTCCTAAGGTTTATCTCTCGTATATCCAAGGAACCACAGACAGAATAGCCCATATTCTTAAGAAGACTAATGTTTCTTCCTCCTTCAAGCCTCTCAACACCATTAAAAATTCTCTTAGATCAGTTAAGGACCCTATTGACCCTAAGGACTCAAAGGGGGTCTACCTCGTTCCCTGCTCCTGTGGTATCCCTTACATTGGAGAAATGGAAATATCTATTAAGAAAAGGATCAATGAACATGCCGCTGACATCAGACACAATTGCTCATGCACCTTAGCTCTTACAAAACATGCTGAGAAATCAAAACACCATGTTTGCATTGAGGAATCCAAGGTCATTGCTAAGATTGATCACTTTCACCATATGAAGCTAAGGGAAGTGATTGAGATTGAGAGGCATGCCAAAACCCTCAACATGGATGATGGTTGGAAATTAAGTAGAAGCTGGATTCCAGCTCTCAGTTCATAAATCTGCTGCCCTTTCCTCTCCCTTATCTTTTTCATCCTGATGGAATTTCCTTCGCCCCATCTTTCCCATTTTCCTGTTTTTTTCTTTCCTCCTTTTTAAGGAAGGTTTTCTATCCTCTGTCCTTTGATCAACTCCTTTAATATTTTCCTGAATCTATCCCAACATTGTAGTTTGATCTAAATATTCTTTTATTATATCCCCCATCTAATAGAATCTTATGGAATTATTTTATGTCTTAGTATTATAAAATTTGTTAACATAACATTATATATATTATATATATATATATATATATATATATATATATATATATTATAATATATATTATAGCACATCCACCCTAACTATTAATACTACAAATAAAATAAATCATTCATAGATAATAGTATTATATATTAAATAAATAATATTTATTAATTTGGCTTATTAAAATAAATTAGTTTTTTATACTTTACAAAACTGATTCCCTTACTAGTAACCTAATCTCAATAAGATTAATTTATATAATATCTATTGATTAGAGGTGGCTAGTTTACTAATAGGCCTAAACTTATTCTAATTAATATTATAAATTAGCCTTTATAAAATAATTATTTAAATTGACAAATATATTAATTATTAATATAATATTATTATTAACTAATCTATTAAAGATAACCACTAGTCTTCTACCTAACTTACCTTGAATAACTCAACCCTAACTTATGATATTATATCAATTAGTTAATCTTAGATTATACTATTATTTAATTTGATAAATAATCTACAATTTCTATATTAAATATTTAATTATCACATAATAGTTATTTTCTAACTTAATGATTTTATTTTACCAACGGCTAGTTTTTGAACGGCTCACCCTGAACCTTGATGCATCCCTTCTATTTATTCTCTCGGATAGTATGGTTTCTCACCTTGTCCTGAGGATGAACCACATTAATTGGTT
This sequence comes from Pinus taeda, assembly GCA_000404065.3. Taxonomy (NCBI): domain Eukaryota; kingdom Viridiplantae; phylum Streptophyta; class Pinopsida; order Pinales; family Pinaceae; genus Pinus; species Pinus taeda. The sequence continues at coordinate 13,959 of APFE031133335.1, forward strand.
CGAAACGTCGACCCAACCCTTACTATGTGATTAATCCTAAAGATTTCTCTCTACATTATGGATCACAAAAGTCTTTGATCTAACATTATCACCCTTCAAGGAAAGGGAATGGCTGACAAGGCTCGTCAATTTTGAACAGACTCGACTACAAGTTGCTAAGAATAAATCCAATTTGACATTTTTCAAAAAGTTTAGGGATGCATGTTTGGTTCCAATGTTTGCTCGCATTTCTCATGCACTTAACAACTCTAAAAATAAGCACATTTTTATGAAATCTAACTCCACTCTTATTAGATCTGAAATTGGTTTAATAAGGATGGATCTTGATCATCTTTCCCGAAGACTTCTTTCACTCCATTTGGATCTTGGAAACAATATTTCGTTTTCTCTATGGATAGTGATCAATGGCAGTTCAGTAGCGAAAGCCCTCCGGCTGGAGGAATCCTCAAAGAAAAAGCAGTTGTTCAAATTTGAGAAACTATTAAATGCTGGGA
>APFE031133336.1:24890-39755 GCA_000404065.3 Pinus taeda
AAGAAGAGTGAATGTTATGATTTGAGGAAGCACACATTTAAAGATATAAACTCGGACTTGCATATAGGCATATGTATTAACTAGTTAACGCCAATGAATATGTAATAATATAAAAGATATTTCTGGCAGCTACAATTGCTTGAAATCAGAGAGGAAGTGCAAACATAATGGAATTTTAACAAATAAACAACATACTCTAATACTCAAACATGGGAATCACCACTGTTTCATTCATATTAAGAAAGATGTAGATCTGGAATCCATACAACTTTAGAAGCACATACAATTTTTTCCTAGAATTCAGAACCTTTGTTCAATGTTTCTTCCTCCCTTTTATAATGAGAGGGAGGGCAATAAAATTAGTTACATAAAATATATTTTAGGCTGAAGTTACAATTGTATATATGGATGGGTGTCTCAGTGTTAATCCTCTAGCTATTACAGTAGGGAGATTCCTTTCTTGAAAGTAAAACATAATAGCAATACAGTGATCAAAACAACAAAACATAATTAATCCATCGAAACTGAAATGATGGTTTCTGGAAATATCTTCATGCCACTCTTTTTTGCTGGCCTTTGGTGCTCACGTGTTACTGCCAAGTCATGGTTAATCCTCTCTTGGTCGGTTCTTGGTCACTCTCTACCTTAACTACCAACCCATCATGCCCTTTTTCCCTTTGTCCTACACTATCGGTGCCTCGTTGAAGTGTGACAACCAAATCTCTCAATTGTGGGCCTTTAAACACTAAAAAGAGACGAAATAGGTGGGTGCTTTTAACTTTCCCCTTAGCCCCTAAGCTTTCAGCCCCTTTTCTAACTTTCCAAATATGACCAAGGGCTGGAACCAAGGGCTTAGTCCTCTGAGCACTAAGGCTCTCAACAACTGCGTGGGGGCCTTCTTCCTCTTTTATCGCAATTGCAACCATGGAGAGGGAGACCCCTTTACCTTTTTCCTTAGCGCGGGCCGATAGTACGGACGCGAGATCTTTATGGAATATAGCCTATGGAACATCACATCTAAAGGGACCTTTTTCTTATTGTAATTGCAGCTAGGAAGGAGATTTAGTAGAAGAGAAAGCTTTACATTGCACGATCATCGTGTTAGCCTCCTGCTCATAGCAGGTATTCATCTTTCATGATTGACATTTTTCATACCAAATATGTCATACTTTGCAGGCTGCAATGTTCCATATTTGCTACTGAGGCCAAAGAAGTGTCCATGAGAGTATGCTAACCTAAGTGCCTCTGTTGTATTCCAATTTTGATGAGTTATTCCATTTTTGAAAAATTTTCAGTTAGAGGGAGGTCCAAACAGCTTAATCTTGGTCTCCCTAGGTTTCAATTTCCTGTTGTAGAATATAGAGAATCATTATCTATCTAAACAACTTAATCTTGGCAGATTCTTAGATAGGTAGAGAAGCAAAGATGCTCAACAACCTAATCTGAGCCCCTGAATGAAATAAGTATAGATGTAGATAGGAGGACAGTAAAAAAGAAAAAAGTTGAAAACATGGGTTTGCTAGTTCAAGTGCACCCAAACCAAAAAAAGAAAAATGCTAGGTAAAGTAGGCTGGGTAAGTAGTTTGGCGGTTGCAGAAATCAAGCTATGTGGTTCATTTCATGTTTTCAAGTGTTATATTTATCCAGATCACAGTTTTGAGGCACTCTTCCATTTTGATAAGATCAAGCAAGGCATCTCTAACTCCCCCTTCTTCTTATTTCCCAAATCACTCACCAACATCCCCTTGAGGACCTCGGGATCTGCCCAACCAGTCCAGTTTTCACTCCATCCTTGTTAAAAACCAAGTTGACATCTGAGTTGACTTAGTGAAAAGAAGCCACATTTCTTGTGTAAAAATTAATCTTTACACAATCCATTCATTTCCCTATGCTTAAGTTTCCATAACTTGGCATGCATCCCCTCCTTTCATTCAAAACACCTCATATTAACATCTAACCCTATTATCTAGCTCCTTAAATCATTTCCCCTTCCCCCTATTCTACAAAAAACTATATAAAAACCCCAAAAATACTAAATACTCATCCCCATGGAAACTATAGCCTAATAACAAAAGTCGGGAAATATTAGGTTCATTTGGGATCTAGTATTAGCCCTTCCGCGTCTACTTATCCTTGGGATTTATTTGACTTCTGGTTAAATAAATAACCACATTAACCACCCCCCACACATAAAACCATACCACACCCTCCGCGCACATTACATTTGGATTTTATTAATGTCTGATTAATAAATAACCATAGTCCCGCGCCAAGACACATTAACCTCTAACCTAAAGTCCAAAACCCACCCGAGGCCACGAATAATTAACGTTTATTGCGCACGCATTTTTATTAAAACCCATTCATCTTGCCCTCCTATCCACCGTCGGATCACTCCCCACAGATCCGACGGCCCTCATGCATATCGGGCGCCCCTTCATAGCGGTGCGATATTACCCGATGGTCGACGGTTTCACCGTCCTACACCGAGACAGTTGTCGGCTTTTCATTACATCGGGCTACCCCTAACACATACCACTCCCGTACCAAAAGTGGTCCGACGCAAACCGCTTACCGCCCTCCCCTGTTGCTTACGTCACCGCATGACGTTGCTGCCACCTCGCCTGCCACTGTGCTGTACTCGCGCCCTATCACCCACTGACATCATCGTCCGTGTCACCCTTCCACGTCATCTGCCATACCACCGCTGACGTCATCCGCCGTACTGGGCCCCATGCTGACGTCATCCATCGTACCGCTGACGTCATCCACCGAAAGAAAAGCGCGCAAAGGCGAAAATGCAGCTTAGGAGGCCCAAAATAAAAAACTGAGGCAGTTTTTGATGCACGAATAACGCTAATCGCGCATCGCTACGGGAAAAGGGCCAAAATGGAAAACCTCATCCAGTGCGTGCTTTGCAGCAGTCATTTTTGCCGAAAAGGGCTAAAAAGGGCGATTTCACAGTTTCGAGCATATCAAAGGAAAGATGAAGCCCATATTCAATTAAAAGACTATCAATAAAGCAACAGAGAGTATCAGATCGACAATATCAGATCAGAGGGGCATTAAAGATCATCCAAACAAAGTCAATGAATACCAGAACAGAGTTAAAGGCCATTAAACCTAGGCATATAAGATTTAATAAAGATCAGAGCCACCTAAGAGCAGCAAAACCGACTAAGAGGTGCAAATAAGAAATTGAGGGCACAGTGATTGCAGATTGGACGACAAAGACAACAAAGGACGCCACATAGCCTCATTTTTTGAAACAGCTGCCCCAGCGCAGCATTAGATAGATATTTTTACATTACTTACAAGAGAAGTTAGGTTAATTGCATTTACTTCATGAGATCGATTTCTGTAGATATTTTGCCTATAAATACAACCCTAAACAATGTAATAAGGGTTGGTGGGTTGTTCGGTTGATCTCTCATTTGAGATTTGTGCTGTAAATATTAAGAACTTCTGTAATCAAAGATTGTTGGAATGTTTGTATCTGAACTGGCTAGTTGTGCTTTTGATGGTTGAAGGGCATGATATGGAATTCCCGTGCTTTCTCAATGTTCAATAAGTCTTTCCTCCCGCTGTTTATAAATTTATATGTATTTGTATCATCTATAATATCATGATCTAAGTTGCAGGAAAAAGGAATAGATTAGAACTGGTTTTCATGCCCTCTGCGCTCAATTCTTGTAACTTCTCTATGTTTTCCTCTGAAATAGTGATGAATATGCATTTTTAATTAAACATTTTTAAGCTATTTCTTTCATCATATGAATGTTGTCTAGGAATTCTTCATTGCTCCTATTTAGCCTTCATCCACTTTCCCTCTTTGGCTGGATGAGAGATCCTTAATTGCCTCTCATCCCCTGACCTCCATTTCATCCTTGTTCCAGCATAAATCATTGTGCCATGTGCAGCTATCCTGCTCCATAATCCCCTCTTCTACCAAAGAAGACACACCCTTCAGTTCACATTCATTGACTCCATGCCCAATGGTTTGAACTTCTTACACTTTGCATGCCAACTCTGCCTGAATAGATCAACCATCCCACCAATATAAATCAAAACCCATGTGCCTCATATCTAGCCTAAAATCACTCCTTAAACAAAGCTAAATCCCAAAGAGAGAGCCCTCTCTGATTGCTGGTAGGCTAGAACCTGCAGTCCAAAGCTTGGTTTGTGGTTACCTCAGCCGTATTCCCTTGGGAGTCAAAGGGAACAACATTAGTGATAACACATCGATCACCAATTGAGATGGGTGACATCATTGTTGATGTCATCACTGCCATGTGTCACCCTGTGAGTGGTGCCACTTGGCACTCGAAAACAGCCCCATTGGACCCCTAAAAATGTCAAAAACGAGTGACATGTGTCCACTGCCATGTCATCATCTGTACTTGCCACATCATCACTGATGTCAGTTGCCATATCAGTGCAGTTGACCTATCAGAGGTTTCCACATGGCCCCTTGGACGAGAGAGAAAGAGGCCCGTCGAGCCCTATTTTTTCATGCTTTCCTTTGTAATTGGTTTTCTTGGCCCCTTGGCGATGCATCGCTTTATTGAAATATCGACAATTTGCATGTATTTTTAAGTTGAAATCCTATTGATCCATTGATCATCAATGCCACGTGGAGGAGAGAGAAAGGGGAGGCCCGCCCCTTATTTTGTCAACCATTTCCTTTGTATTTGGTTTTCTTGGCCCCCTGGTGACGCACCATTTTATCACATGATCAGTGGTTCCTGTGATATCGGCGTTCGGCAATAGTCCTAGCCCTGATCTGGTGTGCATCGTTAGTGCCTACAATCATCGATCTTCAATATCAACACTCGGCCTTGAAACCCACCAATAACCTAAGTATGTGCCCCAGACCCACCAATTGTCGATTGTCAATACATTTTTATGCCCTAACCCTCCAACCATCGATATGTGTTTATGATCAGCCTCAAACCTCCGATTGCAATTTGTCTTCTACACTTAGTCATTTTTTCTCCATCATCTGGGCTTTTCCAAGGTGAACTTCAAAATGCTTTAGCTTCTACTCCAGGAGTCCATTTTTGGACTTCCATATACCGTTGGAAATATTTTTCTGAGCACTTGGAAATGGAGAGGGTCTAGCTAAGCTCTGATAGATTTTGTGGCCTTAAAAATGTCTTTAACTTCACTACTCTCGGGCAACCTTGACCAATTGAAACCCACAAGGTAGTGAGTGAAAACACCTTCATTGCACATAAGAGAGAAAAAATCAATGATGAATAGAAGTGTGACAATGATTCAAGAGGAAATCAATTCCCTTATTTATATGAAGGTAACCTACCTTCAAACTAGACTAAAAACCCTAAAATATATTAAGTCCATGATCTAAGGTGGATGGGTCATCAAGTCAACCCCAAAAAATTAGCCAAGAAAATGAAATAATATGCAAATAAGCCTCAATCAACCCACACATCTAAGTCGAAAAGCATACAAGGGTGACATCATCTCCAAAATGCAAGTCTCTCTAGGAAAAAGTTGCAAGGGATCACTCAAGGGGGTTTCTCATCCTAGTATTCATGCCTGTTCATTGAGGTGGTGCCACTCCATCAAAGAAAACCCTTTCAAGCCTGACGTCATTATCAAGTGCATCAAAAGGATGATTTCATCATGTTATGGCATGGCATCAGTATGGTAGAGGGTTGTAAATCCCCGTGAAAGGGATACCAAGTCATCATGATTTTCAATCACCACCGAGAAAGGAGAAACATCCATCAAGAAGGTACAATTCCAACCTAGGGGCATCCTATCATCTTTTGGGCACACCTCATCTTCAAACAACATCCTAGTTTGGATTAACAAAGTCCAAGGTATTGAGGATGAGGGAGGGCCTCATCAATTGTGCCAATTCATCCTTAATATCAACATTCCTCAAAAGTTTCCTGGCATCCTCTGTCAAATATCATTACAACATCATAAAAATGGCTAGACACCATCTATGGAAGCCTAGAGAGGTAGCATATCATCCCTTAAGGGGTCCTCACTGCATTTGGAAAATCATCAAACACATAGTCAAACAATCAAGTGAGATCAATATCATGGGTATAAGAACCATAAGAGAATCAAGGTGGATTGTGTTCAATGCCCAAGCCATCAAAGTACTTCACACAAGTATCATATTTAAATGTCTTATTAGCTTATGATTATGCATAGGTTACCACACTTTGGTATGGGAGGGTTATCACATGACCCTATTAGGTGCTTCCAACCTTCAGGGGAGGATCAACTTTGAGCCCGACCCTTTCAAATGATAAATACAAGTGATAGGTGTTATGGCTTAGTATTTACTTCATGAAAGGTATCATAGTCTTATACTAGGTTATGTAAAGCCATTTCCATGAGCACCTTTGTACAGGGAGTGCTTAGTTGCTTGAGTTACCTTTTCTCATCTTTGTCTTTTACAAACCCCAATATTAGTCATTTTCTTTACTCGATATTGCTTGTTTGACAAACTTTATTGATTTTGTAACTAAAAATGAAGATATAATCCCCATTTAGTGATTGAAAATGCATTTCTTGATTGGGGTTTGGACGTTCTTTGAGATTTCCTTTTACTTTGATAGGTGTGATATGTATGGATGCTTTGCAAAACAAGTGGACATATAAGAGGGAGTGGAGCTCAAGTTATAATTGGATTTTGATTTCTTGATGTCCCTTTCCATTCTTTTGCATTTTGATATTTGTCTCACACTTTTTATTTTCTCACAGCTACATCAACCTCGGGTATTTCCAAACCCTTCTTCTCATAGGACACAACCAATAGGAAAAAAATATGAGTAATTAATGATGTTCAGTTAAAATATGGATAATGAAATAAAGGGAATTATGAGGATTTTTCAATATGCATAACATGGGATGCTACCATCATCAGAGTCTCCTATTTTTGCCTCTCTTAGACAGTGAAAGAAAGACCCAAAGGAATTTAACACTATATTATGGGAAAGTGATAACCACCAAGGTGAATCAAGGGTAACTGAAGATTTCAACCCTATACAGAAATTACCTACAAACGAATTCTTAAAAAAGACAAAAAATATACAATGGAAAGAATAGAAAATATACACAAATATTTTTCTCCTGGAACCTAAAACCATGAAAACTAGATTGATTTTTCATTATATTTCTTCAATGTTACAATACATTGTATACATGTCGAAGTATTCACAAACCCCCAACCCATTAACCTTGTAGTAGATTATAATCATTGTTCCCTTGATCAGATCTACAGAATAACATGGGAAAAACCATCATGCATAAAGCCATGTGCAAAACCATGGGTGCGTCTACCCACTATCCTTGGGTCTGCCCAACCATACTTAGGTCCTCCCCTCCCCCACCCAACCAAAAAAATAAAAACAAAAATTGGGGCACTCCTATGAACCCCATGCCCCCCCCCTCCTTGCTACACCTGACGCAACATAACAACACCTAGAGCTAGTAATGCAAAGAATATAACACATACCCAATAATAACCACCAAGGTGAAACAAGGGAATAAGTACACAACCAGTAACAGTCTATGTTCTAATTTCATCATATGATCCATACTTGAATTCCTTAAACATTAAATAAAATCACCTAAATGCAAAGATGGTTAATTTACCTCACAATAGATAACCCACTTTCATCGAACGAGTAGGCTAGATCAATGTGTGTTCTAATCAGAGATTGAATGAAAATCATCTAAAGCTAGCTATCTATGGATCATAGTAGGTGATGTTAGCTAGCAAGTTGCATTAAAGGAGAAAAAATTAGGTTTACCCATGCATGTTGATGAATAACTATACCCACTTATAATGACAACCTACTAACTAATTTGGATCTTATTAACAAAGGGGACTCATTTTACAATGAGTGAGTATTAACTAACTATTTAATGAGACCTAATCAATGAATGTGGCCTCATACATTTTAAAATTATCTAAATAAAGGGATTGGGGTGGTACCCTAATATTGGTAACCATGTAATCATCAAAGGACTCAAGAATTTAATTATAAAGGTGGCTCTTAGGTAATGAAATGTCACCTAATGAATTCCCTGTTGATATTTGAAGATAATAGATATTTAAATGTTGCCTATGAAAATTTGAAATAGAATAACTTATTAAGTTATTATGTAAGGTATATATCACCAAACATTCTAATAAAGAATGATGTAAGACATGTCTAGAAAAATTGGAGATGGTTATGTACAACCATACACAACTTGACTAGAAGATTCTAATTTTCATTCAAGGAAGAAATTCTATTCGATAAAGTGGTCACTTGCATCCCCTAAATGTGTCAAAACGCTATTTAGTTCTCTCAAAATTGAATGAGTCGTTCGTGATTGATGACACCACTCAATTATACCATTTATATAGGTTGAATTTATATAGTTACTCTTGTATACATAATTTTTTTGATTGACAAACTTATATTCCATAAGCCTATTGTATTTTTGAACGTAGGACCCTAGAAAAGGGTTTTCATACAAATTGTTTTGTATCGAAATGAATCATGTGTTAAAGGCATTGTTTGACTTAGATGGATAAGTTCTTGAGCTTGCTAACATATGAATCACTTAGATATCAATGAGAGAGCAGCCTCATGGGATTCACTTACCAAAGAGCTCCCAAAATCCACCTAGCTCTTGTGTGGGTAATTTAATTGTAGTAAAACTGCAAATGTATAAGAGAGAATCCAATACACAACCTTAGAGATAAATCCTTAAATACAAAAGGTACCAAGATATTCACCATGAAAAACATAAGAACATAGAGAGGATAACCCATAAGGTAGGTTAACATTATCAAATACTCCATGTTGAAGGAAACACTCTACAATTCATGGTTGTTACAAGAAAATATAATACAACACATATCCAATACAATGAAATTTGTGTATTTATAATTTCTCGTGTGTATTCTTAATGGTCTTCTGCAGACTACCCTTTATTATTATATTTCTTCATTTTAATTTCATAATGAGCCTATCCCATTATTACAGCCACATTATTATCACCTTGGGTACCTCTCTAAGTACATTATACTCCATCCCCCTTGTCATGTTTTTTCCTCAATGTTGGTAATTTGTCATTGATGCCAATATGATGATAAACCATAGGTGAAAACCCTAAGGTGTGAAAACCTAATCCTAAGTGCAAACCCTAGATGCCTAATGTACATGATGAAACCCTAACTTATATGATGTTCTGGCCTTGTTGAAAATGCCATAACCCTTACAAAAGAAGAATTCACGTGAAAGAGCCTTTACCTTGAAATTCATGGCATGGAGGAAACCTTAACATGTTTCAAGATAATCTATCCCTATATGTTGAAGCATGCCCCGTGTATTGATCAAGTTTGATTGAAAAACTCTAAATTTTTTGGAAAAATATGTCTTGGCATTAATATGGAAGCAACCCTAAATGTAGCAAGATATCTATGAAGAAACCCTAGCATGCCCTAAGAGTGAAGCCCTATTGAAGATGCTCATGATGCCTTCTCATTTTTCCTTATTTAATGATGAAGCCCTTTGATGTCAATATGATGTCATGCCCTAGTTGTTGAAGACCAAAATTGTTATTTTTTGACACCTTCCTTAAAATCCATTCACTCCATTCTCTTCTTTTTCGACCATAATAATCTCAATAAGGTGTCCGCTTACAAGGTTATTGGAAAAAGTAGGTACTCAATCCTCTTTTATTCATAGTTTCATTGCTTCCTTTATATTTTATTTAATATTTGCATAAGCTATCAAATTGCAACAATTCTGCAGCTAATGATCGATTCTGCAACTTAATTTAAGAATTTATTGGTTTTGGAACACCAGTTGAGGAACTAAATGTATGGACATGTAGCTGACAAATGGCATAAAGATATCCACCTATCCCCATGATCCAACAAGAAGATAAGGATGTCATATGAGCAATTCAATGTGGAAGTCAACCCAACAGAAAAGGAGCCAAAGATGAATCAGGTGAGCGAGGAGATCGATGATAAGGATGAAGCTGATATTTTGCCTCATGATTTACTTTTTCGATAGAAAATCATGAAGAATCTTTATTTCATGTTATCTTATGTTGTTTTTAGAGCTTCTTCCGAGTAGGATAGGCTTAGAAATCTCCAAACAGTTTAATGAGGTTATAAAACCCACCTCTCGGCACGATGATGACACACATACTAGTTATTGTTGAAAATACTCTTTGCAATTATTTAAGCGAGCTTGTTATTCCACTGTTTCGTGCATTTAAATGTGTGTTTAATCTTTGTTGATCGTTGCATACCTACACTCATAGGAGGCCCCCCTGGGAGTTATAAGATTTCATTTCATTTCTAGTTAATATTTCAGTTTTGTATTTTAGTTTTGTAGCATTAGATTATCATAACTAATATTTTAGTTTTGATTTTCAAAGAACGCTTGTGACAGTGAGAAAAAAAGTTTGCAACAGAGTTTACTGAAGATTTCTTTTATAAGTCTAATAATTTCGTTGTGTAAAGGATGAATACAATCAATCAAAAGCAATATGTTATGCACATGTAAATTTTGATCAATTAGAAGTGTAATTTCTTTCAAGGCTTTATTAATGTGGTTTAGATTTTCTAGTGTGATATTTTATTTCTGCACTTCAGATTTAGTTTCATTTCTATTAGTGAGAAGTAGATCTAGATTTTCTAGTGCGATATTTATTTCTGCAATTTTATATTAGCTTTGCTCTATGCACGCGTAAAGAGAATTTAGATTTGATTTTTCTATTTACTTTTGCACTTCTATTTAGCTTTATTTTTGTCAGTGTGATATTTTCCTTTCTTGCAAGAGTGACAATTTCTTAGATAAAACATGTGCATGAAAACATCCTAATTCAGTTTGAACATTTATTTACATAATAAAGAATCCTAACACAACTGGTGCACATACACTTCATCATTTTACAAGCCTTGGTCGATAAATTATGTAGTAATTTAAACTCAATTAAATTACCGAACATTTTGGCGCTGTTGTCGGGGAAGTGTATATAGGATTCATTGTTTTTTAGGAGTCTTTTCATTAAAACAATGATAAAAACATATTTATGCATAGGGAAAGAGATTCTAGAGGTAGGTTTATAAGTAGAAGTAGGAGTTACATTCCAAGATCACCACTCACCCCACCACAACCTTGTAGCACCACACAATCCACTGAAACTCATATTACATCATTTGCAAGCAGACATAGACTTCCTGAGGTATAGAGATCTGAAATCCAACCGAAAGATCCACCAACCTCCTCTACCGAAGTCATAATAGACAAACCGACATCCCCAACAGAAGGAGTAATATTTCTATCTTCAATTGGAGAACCAATTCTAGGACAAAATTTGGAAGTCCCTAGTGAAGAGGAAGAAGAAACTTATTTTATTCCATTGATAGAAGAACCAGAAGAGGAGTTAGAAAATCCAATTGAAGAACCCTATATTAGCTCTAAGGAATCTACAATGGTAGGGGAAGGAGAAGGATAAGTGCATAATGTGAAAGGTGAATTTAGGATTGGAGGTGGAGGAGGTAACAGAGGAAGAGCTAGAGGGGGAAATAGAGGAGGAGGTGAAGGAAGAGGTGGTACAGGAGATCCAGAACCTTTTGGGTTTCCCATTTTAGATGAAGATACCACAGTTACAATGAAGAATATCTCACCCTCCATTCTCGTTAATTTCCATGGAGTAAGACATTAGGATCCTAAAACATTTAATTTTGAGTTTGAAGTCTTGTGTACATCTTATGACTACTTTCTTGATTCTCAAAATTTGAAATTGTTTCCAACCACTCTTAAACACGGAGCACTTAAATGGTTTATGGGATTAGGAACACATACCATAAGAACACGGGAAGAAATTAAAAATGTGTTCTTAGATAAATACAATGATTATTGTATTCCTCATAAACTTAAGGATGAAGTCTTTAAAATGATGAAAAAGAGGATGAAAATCTCGAAGATTTCATTGAAATATTTGCTTATAATGTTAAAAGGGCTAAAACGTATAATCTAGATGAAGAAACTTTGAAAGCTCTTTTGCTAAAATTCATTAGAGATGAGTCTGTATATCTTCTCAATTTAATGGTAAAACGAGATGTTTCTCAGTTATCATTTAGAGAAATTTGTGAATTTTGTACACACATTTCAAGAGGGAAGGCTCAAACCGGGAAAAATCGAAGAGACCCTATTATGTCTAAGATTAATAAATCTGCAATTGAGACAATAAGTAGAGAAGAAATAGGCAATTTGCTTGACAACTTCAAAACAAATATCTTAGGGAGTATTAGTGAACAAACAAATACCCTTAAGATTCAAAACAAGCAAAAAGCTGAAAATGTTGCATTATCAATTTTTTGTCCTAAATGCAAAAAGAAACATGCTCTAAGTGAATTCCCTCTTGATAGTGTAGAAATATGTGTTATTTGAGCAAAAAGTCATATCACAAAGGAATGTGCTTCAATTCCTGGACTTAAAGCAGTCTTGAAAAATGAAGTTGAAGCAAGCCAAGTTGAGTCACTCTGTTTTATTTGTAAAAGACCATGGCCACCACAACAACCAAATATGGTACAAGGTCTTAATCCTCAATACCAATCATATGCACAACCTCATAAAAATTGGAATACTCCAATTCCTTAGCAAAATTGGCGACTTAAGAATCCATTATGGACACAAGGTTGGCAGTATCCTCCTAGGAATGCTCAGTATAATCAATTTCAACAACAATTTATTCCATATCAACCTCCATATTATCCTCCTCAATCAAAATCTTTTCCACAATTTAAAAATCAAAATCAACCACTTCAATTACCATCAACATCATACTCTAAACTAATCAACTACCTGCTCAACCAATTTCAAATCCGAATAATAAAAATCTACAACATGTTTACAAAATAGAAGGTCATAATTTCCAAGCTTGCATGATAAACCCATTATATCTAAACAATGTTCAACTTAGATCTGGTAGAGTTTTGGAAAATAAGTTACCATCTATTGTTATTCATGAATTTAGAGAGGATTAACCACTTGAAAAAGAAACATCTCTTAATCAAGAAGAAATTCCTCAGAAAGAGAGCACCCCTATACATGATACCTCAATAAACTCAACTCTCATTGCAGAACAAGCTTCTATTTCTGTTCAAAATCCACCCTTTCCTGAAAGCTAAAATTTGAAAAAGGAATAGAAAAAAAAATTGTGTTGCCTGAATATAATATGTTAGATGAATTGAATAATGTTTGCATCAAAATTTCCTTTTTACAAGATATAAGGGAAATACCAATATTTGCAAAAACAATCAAGGAGTTAAGCATTAAAAAACCAGGAAGAAAAAGAAAAGAAGTTAAAAAAATTCAGTTAGTTGGAAAAATTGCAAATATTATGATGGGAAAACCAACAGTTTAGAAATATCTAGATCCAAGTAGTGCCATTGCAAAAACACACATTAATAATGTCGAGATTCCAAACATATTGATCGATTTAGGAGTAGCTATCAAAATCATGAGTAAACCAACTATGGATCAATTAAAACTTTCGAACCTTCAGTCCACACCAATATTACTACAATTAGCAGATAGATTTGTTATCAACCCAGATGATGTATTAGAAGATGTGTATGTCTCCTTAGATTCTTGGGAATATCATGTTTATTTTATGATTTTAACTCCCAAGAAAAATTTAGGAGGACACCCATTGATTCTAGGCAGACCATGGTTAGCTACAGTTGATGCTTTTATAAGTTGTAGATCTGGTGATATGTTTATCTCTGATGAGAGCTCTACTAAGAAATTCACACTATATCCTCTTGAAAAAACAACAATAGAAGTAGAGAGTGAGGTTTGGATAGATGATGACAATGAATATTTTGATATACAACCGATATTTTCTACTTTACAAATAAATGAAGAAGATCATTGAATTTTAAATTTAATGAATAATAATGATTCTTCCTCATATTGTGAATAAGATCAAAATTTTCAAGAACACAATGTTGAATATTTATCATGTTATCAAACAACTTTACATTCCATAGAAAATTTTGGCAATTCTTTAATAGAAATATTTCCAGGGAAAACCTTGAACATTAATGATAATCTGGAAGAATTCCAAAAGAAACAATTGGTAAAGATGTTACAAGAACATTTAGCTGCTTATGCATGGGAATACACTAATATGAAAGGAATTGATCCTAATACTTGTATGCATCATATCTATATTGAATAATATGCTAGACTAGTTTGACAACCCCAAAGGAGGATGAATCCAAATCTAAGGGAAATTGTTAAAGAGGAGTTACAAAAACTGTTAAATGTGAATTTCATTTACCCAATATCAGATACTGAGTGGGTTTCACCATTACTGATTGTTCCACATGTTAACTTCCTATACCAATAGGCTTCATGTTTCATGATTGACTGGGGATGTGCCAAAAATGTTCATTCTTTTCATGCTGAAAAGATTCCATGTTTTGATCAATTCTCACCATGTATAGGTGGTTAACTCTGTTGGCATTATGTTTCTGGTATGGTTATATGTTACAGATGTTGTACTTGATGGCAACACCCATGGCATGGCTCTCAATATGATCAGAATTAAGAAGTACGCAGGAGAACAATTCAGAAGATGCGTACCCGCAGGTACACCGTGCAGGGACCGCGTCCAGACACGCAGGTTACCCATTCATGTGGTGCGTACCCCCAGTGCACACACTTCAAGGCAGTAAAGCGCGTACACGTGGGGTTCCTTATGTTTAACCCTTGGTATTTAGCCGACGGTATTGTGTTATTATGGTTTTGGCCCGTGGTATTGTTTTATATTATTATTATTATTGAGCCCCATGAT
>APFE031133336.1:63705-120451 GCA_000404065.3 Pinus taeda
TTGACCCCAGTCTTCCACCATGTCTACTATTCTCCTTACACTTATTGTGAATTTATTGATCTATTCATATATCGAGCCACCTCTTTACTGATATCAAGTCCTCCAGACAAACTTTCTGGTGAAATGAAGATAATTCTACAGCTCTCCAAGATCTATAGAATAGGTGACTGGTACTTTTACCAGAATCACACTGTGATTAGGATATATGGCTGTGAGCTGAGGCCCTATAAATTGCCAAGATATGTGCCAATGCGCTTGTTTTCCCTGGAATACTTTAGACAATTCATCCAGGCAGATGTAATCCATTTCTTTGAGGCCAAGAAAAATGTACAACTTAAAATAAGGAATCAACTGGGCCCTTTCACCTTCAATCAGAGGGTAGCCTGGCTAGAAGATGGTGAGATTTTAGGGCAGAAACTCAGACTAAAACAAAGTTTCTATTGGGCACCATATGACCCCAATCATTCTATAAGCTAGAGGAAATTCAAAAATAAGTTGCCAGCATATGTTCACTGTCCAATCCCTGAAATCCAGCAATATGCCAATCAACAAGAGTGGCTAGAGTGCACACTGTTTGAAGAGTTGACTGGAGAAGAGAAATTGGAAAAAGAAATGAAAGAGCTTGAGAAAACACTTGACCTGGACTATTTTGGACAGATACATTTCAAGCTGCCCCAGCACATTGGAGGGGATACATCTTTTGCTGAGAGCTCAGAGCAAGCAGCACGAAAGTCCAGCTCAGCAGCAAAGGGCAAGGAAGTAATGGATGTAGAATAGCAGACCATGGCTGATCAGCCCTCTATAACACAAGAATAGGGTGAAGAGAAAGCTCCCCCAGCTCAAACCAAGACATTTGAAGCCCCTGTTCTACAGACTCCTCAAAATGAGGAAAAAAGCAGAAAGAGGGACAGAGAAGAGGATGCCCCTCCCAGTGGACCATCAGAACCAACAGGAGATAAGAGGTAGAGGTTGAATCCATATTCAGAAGAGGAATTTGTGGAAGACACCACAAGCGCCATGAGAGGGCAGGGAAGAACTGAGCATCAAACATCTCCACTACCTGGCACCTCAGCTAGCTCATTCCAACAAGAGCTAGAGAGGCAACATAGCGTGGAAGTTTCGTCCACCAGGCCTCAAAGCAAACAAAGCTCAGACATTAAGAAAACGTTTACTAATATAAAAGCTAGAAATGATCCAGTAATGTTGTAGCTTTATAATCAACTGATGATGAAAGCACCTACTAATCAACAAAGGCTAATGGCTGCCTATGATATTCAGGAAAAGGAAATGATCCTCAGCCATTTCAAGCCCAAGACACAGCAACCCCAGTCAGTTGTTGATTATATAATAACCAATCTAGAATTTCTCTCCAAGGATATTCATCTAATTGACCAAATTGATTTACATAAACAAACTGGGGAGATGGTGTATGCCACCTTGGCAGATAAGGCATTGCTTGCTCACCAACTGAAAAATTCATTGCACAATACCTCTGCCCAATTAGAATTGGAGAAGGATTCCTCCTTGGCTAAGGACATCAGGATTAAGTCCTTAGAATAAATCATCATCGAGTTGGGGCATAACCCTAAGGATGCAAAGGGCATCAAAGCACTAATCAAGAAAAAGGAGGAGGACATTGCAGCCCTCAAAAGGCAACTAAAGTTGCCAACTACAGTGCATCCACAAACTGCAGAAGTTGCACAGCAAAAGGAGGAAGAGGACATGGTAAGTCTGCTAATGAGAATGAATGAGAGATTGGCAGAAACAGAGCAAGCATTGGAGAAGGCCATTAAAGAGAAGCAGGGAGAGTCCACCTCCCAGCCACCTGAAGCAGCTCCAGCAAGTGCCACTGCTCCCCCCACAGGTACAACAACAGTACCTCCTACCATCCCAGCATCAACCACAGGTCCACCAACTACATATGCTACAGCAGCACCAACAACAGAGCCAGAGACCAGCATGAAGATGGAAGAAATGATGAATGCAGTGAAAGAGTTGGAGGCTCAAATGTGAGATCTCAAAGAGACAAAAGAAAAGTTAGCCAAATTGGAGGTGAGCTATGACAAATCAAAAATAACAGTAGCAGAAAAAACTAGAGAAGTAAAGACCCTGGGAAACAAGGTGAAATCATTGGAAAAGGATCTCACCTTACGAAAACCTCTAGCAGACATTAAGATGATTTTATGGACCAAGATTGGCCAGTCCATTACTGACCAATGGAGGTCAATTCAGACAATCTATGAATAGATTGAATTAATAGAAAGAGCACAAGAGCAAATTCAAAGGGCCAGGGCATCATTAGGAAATATGCTTGAGCAGGCCAATAGGCTCATCCATTTTTTGAATACCAATACTAAGGAAAAGTTAGCAACTTTAGATATCACTAAAAGGACATGCACCATTTTGAAAATAAAGAAGGTGCTAACAATGAGAAATTTTATACAGACTTTGGAAAGGAAGTGTCAAGAGATGCAGATGGATATTGATGCCTTCACAGAGAAATTCACAAACTTGCAGCAGAAAGGTTTACCCAGTTTACTAACAAGCAATCAAAAATTGTTATCACATCAACAGTATGCTCACAGGGTAAACGTGTATGTAACAAATCAAATCATTGCATCATCCAGCAGTTCAGAAGATACAAGACCTCCTTCCGGACAGAGCTTGTATGACAAATTGGAAGGATTGTTTTTTATAGAACATGAAATAAATCATCTTTTTGAAGTCAATCCTAACTTTTACAAGTATACTGAGGCTGATGAAATACTATTAAAAATACAAAGACATCAGTCGCCCACAGAACGCTGGTGGTAGAGTATGCTGGAAGTTTTGCCTAAGTAATTTGGATCTTGTTGCCTCCTTACACTTGGTCAAAAAGCAGGGCACGGGGCAGATATCAAGAAAAGAGCTCAAGCGAGGATCAGGACACATTAAAGATGAATCAAGAGCAGCTGAACAGATCAGGAAAACAATGCAGGAAGGCAAATCAAGGACATAACTACCGACTGAATTCCTGGGTAAAAAGTCTAAAATATCTAGTCAATTAAAGCAGCCAACTCAGCCACAATAACTCCTACCTTTATTTTTGCATTCATTTCTCTGACAGAGTAGGTAAACTGAGTTATTATTTCGTATCTTATCCAAAAGATATTTTGTAAATCTCTTTGTTATAAATACCTCCCCAAGGAGTGTATTCGGGGTTGGTGATTCTCTGATTGAACTACGTTGTAACTCAGATATTTATTAATACAAAGGGCGTTGAAATGCATTGTTGCTGGACCTTCTAAATGTGGATGTGCTGAATCTGGACTCTGCTACAGAATTCTTGTGTCCTTCTTTGGCTCAATAAGTTATTCTAAACTGTGTTTTTGTGTTTTCTATGTTTGCAAACCTCATATATGTTTCATGATCTTAACAACAGGGAAAAAGAATAGCCCAGAACTTGTTTAAATACACTCTGTGTTCAATTCCTGCTGTTATTTATGTTTTCTTCACAATTAGCATAAATAGAAATTCTTAAATGCTTTTGTTTCTACCAATTCCTTCATTCTGAAAAATTGTCAAGGAATTCTTTACTGCTCCTTGAAAATATTCAAGCACCTTCCCTTTGCCACCATGATAAAGGATTCTTGACTGCCCTCTATCCCCTGGCTTACATCCCACCAATCACTAACTTTCAATATTGTTCCAAAACTGATTACCTTGCTCTGTAGTATTGCCTCATCACCACAGAATCAAACTCAGCAGTCCATATTCATAGACTCCATTGCCCAATCGAATAAACTCTTTCAGACTTGCATCCTACCTCTGTTTGAAATCACCATCCAAACCCATTTAAAACAAACCTCTGAACTTCATAACTAGCATAAAAACTTCAAATAAACAAAGTTAAATTATATAGAGAGAGCCCTCTCTAGATGCAGTTTGGCTAGAAATTGCATCTAAAAGATTGGTTAGTGGTTACCTCGACCTTATTCCCTTTTCTCACAAGTTTTGGGGAACAACCTGAGTGATAACACCACATAAAAATGGAAACTGGAGAGTATGCATTGATTATAGGGAATTGAATAAAGCTACCTTGATCAGTTTTTGCTTCCCTTTATAGATCAATTTCTTGATACATTGGAGAGTATGCATTGATTATAGGGAATTGAATAAAGCTACCTTAATAGATCAGTTTTTGCTTCCCTTTACAGATCAATTTCTTGATACATTGGCAGGGAAAAAGTATTTTTCATTCTTGGGTGGTTTTAGTGGATATAACCAAATCCAAGTAGCTCCGTAAGATCAGGACAAAACAACTTTTGCCTGCCCATGGGGAACCTATTCTTACTGAGTACTTCGTTTTGGATTATGTAATGCACCTGCAACATTCCAAATGGCAGTTCTAGGCATTTTTTCTGATTTAATTCATGATTGTGTGGAAGTTTACATGGGATTTTAATGTCTATGGTAATACTTTTTAAGGAAGCTCTTGGAAATTTAGAAAAACAATCTCATTAGATGTAAAGAAACAAATCTCAAATTAAGCCATGAAAGATGTTTTATGATGTTCACTGAGGGAATTGTTTTAGCCACCACATCTTAAGAGATGGAATTAAAGTGGATGCATCTAAAGTAGAAGTTATTTCCAAATTATCAGTTACTTCTTGTCAAAGAGATGTTAGAAGTTTGGTTTTACTGGTTATTACAGAAGATTCATAAAAACCTTCACAAAGATAGCCTCTCCACTTTTCAAATTACATAAAAAAGATCGTGAATTCATTTGGAATTCTGATTGCCAAAAAGCTTTTGAAACGTTGAATACAATATTTCTGAAACCCCCATCTTAAGAGGACCAAATTGGAGTCTTTGTTTTCATATTTCAATCGATGCTTCAGATACAAGTTTATAAGTTGTATTGGGACATAAATATTTGACTCCTTATGCCATTTATTACACAAGTAAAAATTTGACTCCTGCATAGTTGAATTATATTGTAACAGAAAAATATTTTTTATTTGTTTTACATGCAATTAATAAGTTTCAACGTTATCATTGGTTATGAAACTTTTGTTCATACGGATCACTCTACAATTAGATACTTAATGAATAAATCAATTACTAATGGAAGAGTTACAAGATGGATATTGTTATTACAAGAATTCAATATTACTATTTTGGATAAGCCTGGAAAGGAGAATACAATTGTTGATTTTCTATCTAGAATCCAAAATGATAATAAAGATGTTCGTGTAAAAGATAATTTTCTTGACGAATATCTTTTTACAGTTTCTATTAAACCTCCTTGGTTTGCAAATATTGTTAACTATTTGGCCATAGGAAATTTACCTTCATATTTGTCTCCTCAAGAGAAAAATAAAGTTATTCAAACTAGTGCATCTTATTCATGGATAAATGAAGAATTTTACAAAACAGGTCCTGATTTAATCATTTGAAGATGTGTCAAAGAAGATGAAGTACCGGAAATATTAAAGGCTTTTCACGACGAACCATGTGGCATTAGGGGATTTTTGAGGTCTAAAATGGGCCTCCTAAGGAAATTATAAAATAATAGTGGAAATAATAAAATAAGATTAGATGACATCATCAAATTTTAGAGGGAAAAAAGAGGAAAGTATTTTTTCAGCTCGTAATTTCAACTTATCTCCATATGGGTTTACTCAAATTTCGAATGTAAACACTCGTTGGATGCATAATTTGATTCCCCATCCAAGGAGTACCCATGTTGCACACTTTCAATTGACCCTGCTACATGAAAAATGATAAATACATTAAAATCGTGATTGCAATCATGTTTTTTCATGTATTTCTCATTTCTCATGTAGCAAGGTCCATTTAAAGTATGCAACATGGGTACCCTTTGGATGAGGAATTAAATTTTGCATCCAACGAATACTCTCGCTCAAAATTTGAACAAAACCTTAGGGAGATAAGTTGAAAATACGAGTTGAAAAAGTAGTTTTATAATTTTATTATTTTTTAATATTTTAACTTTTTTACTCCAAAAATGGTGAATCATCCCCCATGGTTGAAATCATCATCTTGAATCCTATTGGTCCTTATAAATTTTATTTTGGTTGTACATTTTTCTTACGAGGCCCATTTTAGACCTCAAAAATTCCCCTAATGAGGATACTTTGTTGATAAAAGAACTGCCTTTAAAATCCTTCTCTTGGGATATTATTTGCCTTCTCTTTTTAAATATGCCAAAGAATATGTTAAGAGATGTGATAGTTGTCAAAGAATGGGAAAGAATATCCCTTCAGATGAGATGCCTCTACAACCTCAGGTACTTATTGAACCCTTTGAAAAGTGGGCTCTAGATTTTGTTGGTTCAATTAGTCCACCATCAAGACAAAAAAGGTACATTATTCTCTGTACAAATTATGTCGCAAAATGGGTAGGAGCTAAAGCACTTCCTTTTGCTACTGAAAATTTTGTAGTTTCATTTTGAGGGTATTTCCACTCATTTTGGTGTCCAAAGGGAAATTGTGATAGATCAAGGTACTCAATTTATCCAAGTTGGTGCAAAAGATAATGGAGGAACGCAAAATCAAACATCAGAAGTCCACTCCATATCATCCACAAGTAAACGGATAAGTTGAAGCTACTAATAAAGTACTTGAAGCAATTCTTACCAATCTTGTACATTTGCATAGAAGGGATTGGGCAGAAAAGCTTCTAGAAGCTTTATGGACATATCCTACCACATGGAGAAACACAATAGGGCATAAACCTTATGAAATTGTTTATGGGAAGCAAGTCATGTTTCCTATTGAGTTCCAAATAAAGACCTTCAAAGTAGCAGTCAAATTGGGTCTTGATCTATCAAAAGTCCAAAAACAAAGAATGGAGCAATTGAATGAACTTGATGAGATACACAAGATGTTATTCACAAAACCAACATAGTTCAACAGAAAAGATCTAGATGGCATGATAATTTTATCAAAGATAGGAAGTTCCAGCCAGGTGATTGGGCATTGCTTTTTTATTCTAAATTTAAATATTTCAATGAAAATTTAAAACTCATTGGATTGGTCCTTAAGAGATTGAAACTGTCTTTGATAATGAAGCAACCAAAATTAAAACCATTGATGAAGAAAAAATAACTTTTCTTGTAAATGGTCATAGATTACAAATATATAATAAACCATTAACAAAGGAATATTTCATAAGAAATATGCAAGATAATCTTGATTTGAAGTTAGTCAAGGAAGATTCCTTTCTCTCCAACTTAGCCTTCTACTTTATTTTTCAAATAAAAAAAAGAAGATATATATATATATAGAGAGAGAGAGAGATATAAACATGAAAGCCAACATTGTTGGCATGTTTATACATAAAATCTAAGTTGAAAACCAAAAATTCTTGGTAGCCTAGATTTTCTTTTAATTTCTCTATTTGTCCCATTTCTTTTATTCCTCTTTTGCAGAAATAAGATAGCTACAAAATTGTCAATAATCTGCAGCTCTCATGAAATTCGCAGTAGACTTGACAGATTACATCCAAAAAAAATTAAGATCATAGCCAAAGCAACTTGAATAAATATCACAGCCAAAGTAACCTGAGAAACCTACAAAAAGAACAAATCAGTAAGGCAGAATGAAAGGTATGTATGTTGGCATTATGACACAGGTCTTGTCCTTGATGACAACTCACTCAGATGACAGATCACAGTTCAGGCTCTCAGAATAAAGGAAAAAGAGATATACGCAGGTTCCACTTAACCAAGGCGCGTATACACGCGGGATCACCGATCAAAAGGCCTGTATGCATATGCACACACTTTCATGCAAGGAAAAGCGCGTACATGTGGGAAAACTTGTTTTTAGTCCATGATATCTAGTCCCTGGTATTTGGAACTATGGTTTTTGGACCATGGTATTCCGTTCGAAGTGTTGAACCCAGGTATTGGGTCCCAAGTATTGGTTCTAAGTGGTTTTAGACCATGGTATTGAGTAAGACCTAAGACTATAAAATGGGAAGGAGATCATTAGGCAAAGGCATTAACTCAAGCATTGAATATCTTATGAAGAGAAAAATCTAGAATACTAGTCATTGGGTTACGGTGCATAGCCGGATCTGAACCAAGGAGAAACCTGAGCGCTAGAAGAAGGATAAGTTCTATTGATGGGTCAAGATCTTAAGGCTTGAATTGTAGTATCTTTGTGTGATTTTGATCTGTTATATTTGTCGCATGACTTGATCTATAAATCCGATAATCTGGGTATAACTGATGTCTGAATATTTGAAAAGGGAAAATTGTCTTTTATAGATCTGTACACAGCTTCGGCACAACAAAGGTGGGTATACATGTTGGTTCAGTGATTCAAAATAGCGTATACGCTGGTTTTCCTTAATACAGAAGCGTATGCATGCAGGTTCTTCATCTTGAAGTATTGTACGTCTCATAAAATATGTTTTAGCTACTTCTGTTTATTGCTGCAGGATTCTGGGTTAAGGATTGGTGTCTTTTTACTGTTACTGTATTTTGGTTACAACATTCAAAGAAGTGTTTGTTTGATTCAGTTTTGGTTGGTGCAAAAAGGGGATTGGTTGATGCAGATATATTTGATGTTACTTATGGATCTAGTCTGAAAATTTATGAAACATGGTCCTTGGAAGAAAGAAAAGGTTGTAGCCTTATGTAGGTCAGCACCTACATACTAGTACATCAGCAACTGCAAGAGATAAGGGGGTTGTAACTCCCTTCCAGGAGAAGCTGAAGAATGAGAGAAGGTTGTAGCCTTCTGCAGGTAGAAGCCTGCGTACTGGTATAAGACTGCACTAGTACATAAATATTGTAAAAAGAAGTTTCTTGTTAACAAGAAGACAGAGAAGCATTGCAGCAGGTGGTTTTCACCCACATTGCGTTTCCACCTTATATCTTGTGTTCATATGTGTGATGATATGTTCTATTTACTGCACCTGTTTACTGTTCTTATGGTTAATGGAGTTTTGATGCATTGATTAAAGATCAAATGGATTTATTAAATCTTAAGTTTACTGTATATACGCTAGTTGTTGTAGACACAATTGCGTGTATACGCTGGTTTCCATATCTGAAATAGCGTATATCTAAGTTTGAACATGAAAAATTATTTGACTTGATAATACTGATTCACCCCCCCTCTTAGTGTTATTTCCAACAATTGGAATCAGAGCAGGTCCTTCAGAAGAAGCTTGATTACTTGAAGTAAGATTTATCATCATGAGCAACTATGAAACGGAGGCATTCATCAGGCCACCAATCTTTGATGGGAGTAACTTCATCTATTGGAAGGTAAGAACCACAACCTATCTTCAATCTCTTGGTGCAAAAGTTTGGGATATCGTGGAAGGAGGATACACATTCCCATCAGCAACTCCTATAGATACAGCTGGTAAAAAGCAATATGAAACAAATGTAAAGGCTGTCAATAATCTATTGGGGTGTCTATCTCAATCAGAATTCGTCAAGGTTATGTAGCTCAAAACCGCCAAAGAAATATGGGACAAGATCATTCTAAGCTATGAAGGAGACGACCAGGTAAAACGTGCAAAATTACAATCTCTCAGAATTTTATATGAAACTCTCAGAATGCACAATGATGAAAGTGTGGCTAATTATTTCTTACGTATAGATGAGATTGTTAATCGCATGAAAAACTTGGGTGAAGAGATAAAATAAGTTACTTTAGTTGAAAAAGTTCTAAGATCTTTGTCTTCTAAGTTTGAATCAAAATTTTCTGCCATAGAAGAAAAGCATAATCTTTAGAGTATTACTATGTCAATGGAATCCTAACTACTTTCGAAATGAGAAAAGGGGGACCATTAGACATGAGAGAAGCCGCATTCAAAGCTTCAAGAAAAGGAGAATACAATGAGTCAGGGCATACATTAGAAGAAGAGGAAGAATCAAACTTTGTCAAGAACCTTCAATGGGGTTCTGGAAGATTCAGAGTTAAGCTACCTTTCAAATGTTTTGCTTGTGGGAGGGTCGGTCACTATGTAGCCAAATGTCCTCACAAAGATAAGCTTGATAAAGGTAAGGAACCAGTTAAATGGAACAGAAAACAAAATGTAAGTAGGAAGAGCTATTATACACATGAAGATAGCGATGGACTTTCAAATAGTGATGAAGATGAACATGGTAATGATTATAGACTTTTGATGGCTTTTGAAGATGATGATTTCTTGGATTCTATAGATGAAGATGGTCTCTATGAAGAAATTTCTAAACTTAAAATTTGTTTAGAAGAAAAAAGTATGATTATAGATACTCTGACATTCCAACTTGCTGAAAGGAAAAACACATTGAAAAGTTAGAATGTGAAATTGTGGGACTTAGAAAAGATATTGAGAAAACAAAAGCTCTTAATCTTAGATTTGCTAAAGGATCTGAAACTTTAGATGAGATTATCAAAGTGCAACGTTCTCCTCTAATCAATATAGGTCTTGGATATACTGAAGAAGCATCTCAAGCACAGAAGCCATCCACCTCCAAAAGTTATCTTGATGCAGAAATGAGAAGTGAACAAGCTGACAATCGTCAGCAAAGGCATAAAACAGATCACCAAGTAAAACGGGGTCAATCTACTTCAAGGATGAACAAAAGCTACAACCAACCACAGGTAAATCATTCTCAAGTTGCCTCAAGAATGTATGTCAATGGAAACTACAATCACCTGGACGGTAGATTTGATAATCGCACGAATTTCTTTAATGGCCAATGTTTTCATGTCATAAATTTGGACACAAAGCTGCTCAATGTGTTTCCTACAAGACTATCATGACTCGAGAAGCACGAAATCAAAGTAGCATGACTAGGATCATCAAGAGGACCTACAATAACTTTTCTGCTCTTAAAAATGAAATAGAATGCTCTATTTATAACAACTTTGGTCATGAAGATTCTAAATGCAGGAGTAAGTTTTGGCAAACATCTCAGAAGGAGCAACCTTCATTGGGCCCCAAAACATGGAGAAAGAAAGAACCGCAACCACAAATATGTGGTATAGCCTTATATGCGGAAGGACAGGAAAATCAGTGGTACATTGACAGTGGATGTTCGAAACATATGACAGGTGATAAAGAAAAACTTCAATCATATAGTGCCTTAGAAAAGGAAAGGAAGGTCTCATTCGGAAATGACACACCTACACTCATAAAAGGTAAAGGTTATGTTCTTTTGAAAGAAAAAGTCAAAGCTAGAAATGTTATGTATGTTGATGGCTTAAAGCATAATCTTTTGAGTGTTAGCCAAATGTGTGATCAAGGAAATGAGGTAATATTTCGATCAAATGGATGTATTGTTCATGAGCTTGATACAGGAGAAACACTGATCAAAGGCATAAGAACTCCAAATAATTTATACATACTCAAGGGAGGACAACAACAAGGCTATCTAAGCAAGAATGATGAACACTGGCTATGGTACAGAAGATTGGGACATCTAAGCTTCTCTCAGATAAGGAAAGCATGCAAATATCAAGCGGTTCGTGATCTCCCAGACATCAGAATTCCAGACAATACAATATGCAAATCATGTCAGTTTGGTAAGAAAACCAAAACTAATTTCCCTGAGAAGGAAGGATCAACTAGTAAGCCACTTGAACTTGTCCATATTGATTTATGTGGTCCATCAAGGAGAAAGTCACCTCGAGGAGAAGAATACTTTATATTGTTCATTGATGACTTTTCCAGGTTGTGTTGGATAGGACTTCTGAAGCATAAAGACGAAGCTTTCAAGAAGTTCAAAGCTTTCAAAGCCTTAGTTGAAAATGAATCAGATCGCAGAATCAAATGCCTTAGGTCTGATCAAGGAGGGGAATTTACCTCGGATGAATTTTTCAACTTTTGTGAAGAACATGGAATAAGAAGGGAATTCTCTACTGCAAGGACTCCTCAATGAAATGGAGTAGTGGAAAGGATGAACAAAATGGTTCAACAAATGGCTCATGCTATGCTTGATGAATCTGGAACTCCTGCAACCTTTTGGGGTGAATTTGCATTTGCTACTATTACTATTCTCAACAAAACAAATGTTCGAGTAAAAAGCACTCAAACTCCTCATGAACTTCGTATGGTAAGACTCCTACGGTAAAATATTTCAAGATTTTTGGAAGCAAATGTTACATCAAAAGGACTGATGAAAATCTTGGCAAGTTTGAACCTAGAGCAGATGAAGGCATTCTCCTTGGTTACTCTTCCCAGAGTAAAGGATATAAATGTTACAATAAAATACTTGGAAAAATTGTTGAAAGTATTGATGTGGTGGTTGATGAAGAAGGCAACAATTCAAAACAGATAAAAACCGAAGATTCTGAAGATGAAGAGGACTATCCTTCAACATCATATCAGACTAATGCTGAAGAAGAAACTTATGAGGCACCAGAAGAACATATAAGAATAGAAAAAAAGACTCCATCCAGGTACATACAGAAGAATCATCCAGAGACTCATATTTTGGGACAGAAAGAGGCAAGTGTTCAAACAAGAAGAACTATAACAGAAGCTTCAAGCTATCTAGCATTGCTCTCCTCCATTGAACCAAAAAATGTAAGAGAAGCATGCAAATATGAATGTTGGGTCAAGGCTATGAATGAAGAACTTGAGCAGATTGAAAAGAATAACACTTGGGAATTGGTTCCTAGACTTAATGATAAGAATGTCATAGGGACAAAATGGATATTCAAAAACAAGCTGAACGAAAATGGAGATGTTATTAGAAAGAAGTCCAGACTTGTTTGTAAAGGGTATGCTCAACAAGAAGGTATAGACTTTGAAGAAAATTTTGCACCGGTTGCTAGACTTGAAGCCATAAGAATGTTCCTTGCTCTTTCTAGCTTTCAGAAGTTCAAAGTATATCAAATGGATGTGAAATCTGCCTTTTTAAATGGAAACTTAGAAGAATAAGTGTATATTGAGCAACCAGATGGATTCATCCTTGGAAATGATCCAAAACTTGTATGTAGACTTAAGAAGGCACTCTATGGTCTTAAACAAGCTCCAAGGGCTTGGTATTATCGTTTGGACAAATACCTCCATCAATAAGGTTTTTCAAAAGGATCAGTAGATAGCAATCTATATATGAAAATTGATAATGATAAATTGCTAATACTTGTTGTGTATGTTGATGATATCATCTTTGGTAGCAACGAAGAAGCCATGAGTCAAAACTTTGCTTTGGTAATGCAGAAAGAATTTGAAATGTCCCTGCTTGGTGAGCTGACATATTTTCTTGGTTTACAAGTCCAACAAAATAAAGACGGTATCTTTCTATCACAAACCAAGTACCTCAAGCAGATCTTGAAGAAATATGGCATGGAAAATTTGAAACCAGTATGTACCGCTATGGCAACAGGATGCAGCCTCGGCGAAAATGATGATTCAGTAGCAGTACATCAACCAACCTATAGATCCATGATTGGTAGTCTGCTCTATCTGACAGGTACCTGACCAGACATCATGCATGCAGTGGGAATAGTTGGAAGATTCCAGGAAAATCCAAAAGAAGCACACCTTCAGGCGGTTAAAAGGATTTTCAAATATCTTCAAGGAACACAAAACTATGGCTTATGGTATCCTAGAGATACAGATCTAACACTTCATGCATACACAGATGCAGATTGGGCAGGAAGCGTGGATGACGGAAAACACACTAGTGGTGGTGCATTCTTTATGGGTTCCAAATTAGTATCTTGGTTCAGCAAGAAACAAAGTTCAATTGCATTATCGAGAGCTGAAGCAGAATATGTGGCTGCTGCATCTTGCTGCACAAAACTCCTTTGGATGATGCAAATTTTGCAGGACTTTCAAATCATTTGTACTCCACCTATCTCCATTTTATGTGATAATACAAGTGCAATAAGTATTTCAAAGAATCCAATCATACATTCAAAGAGCAAGCACATACCTATCAAATATCATTTTCTCTAGGTATAAGTGCTTGAACAAAAGGTCAAATTGGAGTATGTCCCCCCCAAGGAACAGGTTGCTGATATATTCACCAAACCACTACCTAGGGAGACATTTGAATACCTCAGACAGAAGTTGGGAGTAGTGGATGCATCATTTTGCTGTTGAAACTTATCTGTTTCAGAGAAAAGTGGTTGTACATGAGTTTCATGAGGAGAATCCGCGTACATACACCGGTTTCTGTGGATACAGTCATGTATATGTTGATTTGAAGAAAAACAGTGGCCTAGACTTAGGATGAAAAGAGTCTGACATGGGTCTGACAGAGATCATCTTGCACAGGTTCAGGGGGAGCATATACTTCTAATAATGCATTATTGGCATTATCTTATAAGATCTTGGTTCAATTTCACAGTTGTTTTTGGTTTCAGGTGGAACAAGTGTTGAAGAAGAACATGGTTGTTGGTCTGAATGATGATTGACAGATGTTGCTGATGATAGTTGTTGATGACTATCATAGTCTTGTTTTAGATATTTCGTCTCTATATTTTTTTATTAGGTCATGTAACGACCTATTTTGGTTTCCCCACTATGCCTGAGATGGATGATGTAATGATTCTTGTTTTATCATGTGTAAATTTTGGTGTATCCCCACTTGGTTGGGTGGATGAGTCAATATTGATATATCCCCATTTGATTGGGAGATGGATGTATGTATGAGTCCTTGGTGATAGGAAGGTCATTTATAATGTATAGAGTCATGTATTTCTTGTAGAACATCTTTTTGCAGCCCTTGCCTATAGTCAGGGGGAGCATGGACAACACAGCAAGGCAGAAATTTTAGCATGTACTCAGGGGGAGCATAACCCTTTGCACTTGATGACAAAGGGGGAGGATAACTTTGAGTGACTTAGGGTTGCCATCAAGTCCAAAGGGGGTGATTGTTGGCATTATGACACAGGTTTGGCACTATGATAGAGATGTTGTCCTTGATGGCAACTCGCTCAGATGACAGATCACAGTTTAGGCTCTCAGAATAAAGGAAAAAGAGACATACGCAGGTTCCACTTAACCAAGGTGTGTATACACGCGGGATCACTAATCAAAAGGCGCGTATGCGTATGCACGCACTTTCATGCAAGGAAAATCATGTACATATGGGAAAACTTGTTTTTAGTCCATAGTATCTAGTCCTTGGTATTTGGACCTATGGTTTTTGGACCATGGTATTCTGTCCAAAGTGTTGAACCTAGGTATTGGGCCCCAAGTATTGGTTCTAATTGGTTTTAGACCATGGTATTGAGTAAGGCCTAAGATTATAAAAGGGGAAGGAGATCATTAGGCAAAGGAATTAACTCAAGCATTAAATATCTTATGAAAAGCAAGATCTAGAATACTGGTCATTGGGTTATGGTGCATAGCTGGATCTGAACCAAGGAGGAACCTGAGCGCTAGAACAAGGATAAGTTCTATTGATGGGTCAAGATCTTAAGGCTTGAATTGTAGTATCTTTGTGTGATTTTGATATGTTATATT
Organism: Pinus taeda; assembly: GCA_000404065.3. Taxonomy (NCBI): domain Eukaryota; kingdom Viridiplantae; phylum Streptophyta; class Pinopsida; order Pinales; family Pinaceae; genus Pinus; species Pinus taeda. The sequence goes on from APFE031133336.1 coordinate 79,144, forward strand.
TGGCGCATGACTTGATCTATAAATCTGATAATCTAGGTATAATTGATGTCTGAATATTTGAAAAGGGAAAATTGTCTTTTACAGATCTGTACGCAGTTTCAGCACAACAAAGGTGCGTATACACGCTGGTTCAATGATTCAAAATAGCGTATACGCTGGTTTGCCTTAATACAGAAGCGTATGCACACAGGTTCTTCATCTTGAAGTAGCATACGTCTCATAAAATATGTTTTAGCTACTTCTGTTTATTGCTGCAGGATTTTGGGTTTAGGATTGGTGTCTGGTTACTGTTATTGTATTCTGGTTACAGCATTCAAAGAAGTGTTTGTTTGATTGATTTTTGGTTGGTGCAAAAAGGGGATTGGTTGATGCAGATATATTTGATGTTTGATTGATGTTACTATGGATCTAGTCTGAAAATTTATGAAACGTGGTCCCTGGAAGAAAGAGAAGGTTGTAGCCTTCTATAGATCAACACCTACGTACTAGTACATTAGCTAGTACAAGAGCTAAGGGGGTTGTAGCTCCCTTCCAGGAGAAGTTGGAGAACGAGAGAAGGTTGTAGCCTTCTGCGTACTACTATAAGACTGCACCAATACAGAAATATTGTAAAAAGAAGTTTCTTATTAACAAGAAGAGAGAGAAGCATTGCAGTAGGTGGTTTTCACCCACATTGGGTTTCCACCTTATATCTTGCGTTCATATGTGTGATTATCTGTCCTGTTTACTGCACCTATTTACTATTCTTATGGTTAATGGAGTTCTGATCCATTGATTAAAGATCAAATGGATTAATTAAATCTTAAGTTTATTGAATATACACTAGTTGCTATAGACACAGTTGCGTGTATACACTGGTTTCCATATCTGAAGTAGTATATATCTAAGTTTGAACATGAAAAATTATTTGACTTGATAATACTGATTCACCCCCCCTCTCAGTATTATTTCCAACAAAGTAAATATTAGTTAAATAATAAAGGAAAACAATGTTGAGTTATGATATAAATAGATGATTATAACCATTTCCTCCACCATATTATGCAATGATTACCTTTGTCATGACATATCATGCCATTCAATGCATGAATTTTTGTTAATCATCACAAGATGTGAATGACAATAAAACCTTTCCATTACTTAAATTCATTCACCTTCATTCGTATATCATCCCATCTCCCATACATTATCCCATTTCCTTCACATTATATCCCATTTCCTTTGACCGTGTTTCATCGTTTCTTGCCAAAAACATCTCAGTTTTTACTTGAATCTCTTCCTTGCTAATGCTTCCAAAACCCCATCATCCTATCAAAAATAAAAATAAAGGACTAAAGGTTCCTCAACATGGGAGTTATTGTGTGTTCTGAGCTGAATTGGACCAAGTTTCTTGAAGCCTATCCACAGGTGAAGCAACAATTGCAGCGGGGACGATGGTTACAGTTCTTTGAGAAGTTAATGGGCATGACAAGGAGGTCACAAAGACATTTGCTCGAGCCTATGATGGGTTAGAAGAAGAAATTGGAGATATCAGGTTGGTTTTGACAGAATCATTTATGGCAAAAGCTACAGGATTACTAAGAAATGGGGAAAGTTGGTTTAAAAACCGGAAAATCAAAGAGAAATATTTGGAAATATTCCTTAAAAATCCAAGTATAGACATCTCCATTTTTAAGAAAGGAATTCCAGTAACAACTAAATGGATAAATTTATTGTTAATCATTTAGAATTTTATAACCTGTGAGGGTAGGTTTTGGAATATGTTCTTTTATAATTCTCGGTTGATGATGCATTTTATTGATGGAAATGAAATCAATTTGACATATTTCTTGCTCTGTAGTTTAAGAAAAATGGTCACTAATATCCAAAGAAAAATACAGTCTATTGACAATGCTTTGTATCATCACGAGTCAGTAAAAATTTTAATTGAAGCTCATTGGAGGAGTAAAGGGGATAATTGGGAGGATTTTTTGGTTTGAAATCATTTTAAAGAAGCTGAGAAAAATGAGTCCAAGTCCAAGATAAGAAGAAGCTACCAAAAATTTCCCTCAAACCTTAAGCTTCAAAATGAAGATTTTCCTGCACAAGAATTACCACAAGATGAGAACACACAGAAAGATTCTGATGATAAACCCCTCTTGCAAATGTTTTAGAGTCTTAGAAAGAAAAAATTTGTCAGTACACATGAAGGTCAAACAAAAGAAAGAATAGAGCAAGACAAATTTAGCAAGAGAAGGCATGATCTCATTGCTAAATAACCATCAAGAAGAAGTGGACGACTTATGAAATCAGTCATTAAACAATCTCCAGGTTTTGTTGATTTAGAAGAAGAAGAAGCCGAGAAAATACCATCACCAATTGCAAGTCCTTAATCTATGATTATATAGAATCTCTTGAACAGGAAACCCAAGGAAAAGTTGTTGATTTATCCTCAAATCAAGAAGAAATTTTGAATGAAAAAGTTCATTTCAGCCCTCCAGAAGAATCTAGAATTGAAAATGCTCTTAAACGGGAAATTTATGAGCTAGAAGTGTTAAACAAGTTTCTGAAGCAGAAACATGAAGAAATGAAGTACAGAATGACATTCAAAGGACTCAAAACAATAATATTCTCCAACATATTTTCCATTGGTACAAGAAAACAAGAAGTTAAAAGTTAAAAATAAACTTCTCAAAAATAAAATCAGGAGTTTGCAATGCAGAATTTTAATGAAGAAACCAAGGATGGCAACGGGAATGAGAAAAACACAGAACACTAATTTAGATATTCTTACTCAAGCCTCAGAGTTAACTCAGTGACAGAATTGGTCACAAATTTTTGAAATTTTGTGCATGAGGACATGCAATATCTTCTGTGTGGGTGAATGTTGAAGACCAAAAGTGTTCCTTTATTACACCTTCCCTAAACTCCATTCACTCCATTCTCTTCCTTTTTTACCATAATAATCTCAATAAGGTGTGAGCTTACAAGGTTATTAGCAAAAGCAGGTACTTAATCATCTTGTACTCATAGTTTCATTGTTTCCTTAATATTTGATTTAATATTTGCATAAGATATTGAATCGCATCAATTATGCAATGAGTGATTGTTTCTACAAATTACTTGGAGAATTTGTAGGTTCTGGAACACCAGTTGAGGAACAAAATGTATGGACAAGTAGCTGACAACTGGCATAGTGATATCTACCTATCCCCGTGATCTAGCAAGATGATAAGGATGTTGTATGAACAGGTCAATGTGGAAGTCAACCCAACGGAAAAAGGAGCCAAAGTCGAATCAGCTAAGCGAAGAGATCGATGATAAGGATGAAGATGATATTTTGCCTCATGATTTGCTTCTCTGATAGAAAATCATGAAGAATAGGGTCTACCACAGGCTCGAGCGAAACCCCTCAACAACAAAGGCGTCTCCTTGAAGCCAAATTTGCTCTGATACCAAATGTAGGTTTTAACCCCATACAAAAATTACCTGCATACGAATTCTAAAATACAGAAAATAAACAATGCGAGAGCATAACACATAAAACACATATACACAGAGATTTTCCCCTGGATCCCAAAACCGGGACTACCAGCTTGATTTTTCATTATGTTCCTTTCAATGTTACAATACATATTTATACATGTCGAAGCATCCAATACCATGGACCGAAAACCATCGCATCCAAAAAAATGTGCGAAAATCATGCACAAAACCATAGGTGGGTCCACCTAACCTGACATAGGGTCCAAAACCAAAATTTTCTGAGGCGCTGCCCCAGACCCCATAAAGTGGGGTTACGGGTACCCCTCAAACCCCCTATGATCTCCACCCCTCCAACCCCCGATTAACTACGTGGGCTAGTCATGGAAAGAATATAACACAACCCAACAGTATGAACAGGTCAATGTGGAAGTCAACCCAGCGGAAAAAGGAGCCAAAGTCGAATCAGCTAAGTGAAGAGATCGATGATAAGGATGAAGTTGATATTTTGCCTCATGATTTGCTTCTCCGATGGAAAATCATGAAGAATTGTTATTTAATGTTATCTTATGTTATTTTTAGAGCTTCTGTCAAGTAGGATAGGCTTAGAAATATCCAAAATAGTTTAATGGAGGTTATAAAACCCGATTCTCGGCACGATGATGACACACATACTAGCTATTGCTAAAAATACTCTTTGCAAGTATTTAAGCGAGCTTGTTATTCCACAGCGTTTTATGTTTAAATAGGTGTTTAATCTATGTTGATCGTTGCATACCTACACTCATAGGAGGACCCCTTGGGAGGTGTAAGGTTTCATTTCATTTCTAGTTAATATTTCAGTTTTGTATTGCAATTTTGTAGCATTACATTATCATAGATAATCTTGCAGTTTTGATTTTTAGAGAATGGTTGTGACAGTGAGAACAAAGTTTGCTGAATATTTCTTTCATAGATCTAATCATTTCATTGTGCAAAGGAGGAAGAAAATAAATTAAGAGGGATATATTATGAACCTGTAAATTTTGATCAATTAGTAGTATAGTTTCTTTCAAGGCTTTATCATTGTGGTTTAGATTTTCCAGTGTAATATTTTATTTCTGCACTTAAGATTTAGTTTCATTTCTATCAGTGAGAAGTAGATTTAGGTTCGCTGGTGTGATATTTGTTTCTGCAATTTTAGATTAGCTTTCTTTTCTGCAAGAGTAAAGAGAATTTAGATTTGATTTTTCTAATTATTTTTGCACTTCAATTTAGCTTTATTTTTGTCAGTATGATATTTTCCATTCTTGCAAGAGTGACAATTTCTTAGATAAACCATGTGCATGAAAACATCCTAATTCAATTTGAACATTTATTCACATAATAAATAATCCTAGCACAACTGGTGCACATACACTTCATCAGTTTACAAGCCTTGGTCGATAATTTATGTAGTAATTTAAGCTCAATTAAATAACCAAACACTAGCCTTGCTAAAATGTCCATGAAACCCTAGCTCTATCTAAATGATGGATAACTTTGGATTGTTGATGCCCTAGTCTAATGATGAATAATGAAGAAAGCCCTAAACTACTTAATATATATGTTTCCCTAATCCTAAGAGGTGCCCTAATCTTATTATTCGAAGACCATTCCATGTGAAGGAACCCTAATCTAGAAAACCATACCAAAACCATAAGGGTTGTCATAAAATCCTAGGACTTTCTTAAAATAAAAAACAAATATTGACATTTGAGATAACATATTGAAATGGTTTTTACATCATCTTGTATATGGATTCAAGAACTCTCCAACGTGTACTTACTTGCCCTCTAATTCCTTGGCATTATGGATATTTTATTCTTTGAAATTTGAGTATGTTAAAAATTGTAAAAGTATGTTAGCTGACTTGAGCAGACTTTGTTTAATCTGAACAAACATGTCTCTTTACAACACATTCAAACAAATATAAATACCTATATGTGCTCCTCATTTTTACAATAAATTCAGTCAAGAAAGTACAAAAAAGGGACTTAGATTCAAAACAAAAGGACGAAGATTAAGGGCAATTATTTGTTTTATTTTTGTGGGATTAAATTCTGAATTTCTACTTGGATAGAACACACATTATTTTGCAAAAGAAATATTACAGACCTTTTGTAGCTACGTTATAATGGATTCTTGTTAACCTATAGCAAACCTATGAGGGAAACTTTCAGATCTAGTGTGCTTCTTGTTGCAGACCCTTGGAGCACTCTTTGCAAACTTCTGAAGACACCTAGTTCGGACATAAAAATGGCACTTGGATGATCTTTTGTGGACGTGTGGAAATTATCTTGCAGACCTTTTCTTTGTAGATTTGTTTCACTTGTAGTACACCTGTGGAGAAGACAGTTCCAGACTTGTTGCAGTCCCGTGTAAGAGCTCGTATGGACCTATGGAGGACATGTCATCTCAGACTTGTAGTAATGATAGCATATTGGACCTATGACAACAATTTGGAGTTGTGATATGTGTTAAGAATAGTGTTTGGAAAAATGATTGGAATTTTGTTTTAAGTTTTTCGAAACAAAAGTAGTCTTGATGTAAGCACAACTATTGTAGGAGGAAATTGTGGCATTACTTGAAAGCTGGTTTTTAACATAGTTTGGATAACCTTCTTTGTACACTAGATACTCTCCTGGTTGTGAAGAATTGCTTGGTTTTGTGAACTTAAGGCCATCATATTTGGAAGCAAAATGAAGAATATCTTTATTAACTTGAAGCATTATTTGAAGCTTGTTTGTAGCAGTGTTAGAACAGATTTAAAAGAAGTTTGAAGATCTCTTAAAGTGCATTTCGAAGCAGTTCTAGAAGTAATCAAGGAACAAACTAAAGGCATCAACCTAGAAGCATTTGTCACAACAATATTGAAGTGATCTCTTAAAGTTGTTCTATAAGCATTCTTGTGAAGAAATCTTTGGGATATCTTAAATAAATTCATCTTATTGGAATATACTTTTGAATATTAGTTGAAGCCCTTTTGAAAATATTCTGGAGTATTACATCATTTGGAATTTATTGTGTTGAATTAAGGTCGCAGGCCTTGGAAAACTATTTAGGCCATTGAAGATTTGTTAAAGTAACTTTACCTTGGAGAGTACCTTGAGGATATTATTGAAGACACATTGAAGTAATGTTGAGACTGATCTTGGACCAAATCTTGGAGCAACATTTGAAGAGGATTTGAACAGCTTGGAGAATATTTAGGAGCACTCCTTGAAGACATCTTGAAGAATTACTAAAGACTTGTAGAAGTTGATCTTGGAGATAATTTTGAAAACATGATGCATTGTTGAATCCCTCATAGAGTAACTTGGAGAAATTATTTACATATCATGAAGAGTCTTGGAAAAACATTCTTTGGTTGCTAAAGTTTTCATTGATGAACAAAGTGTTTTTGAAGATTTTTAGAAGGCATTGTTGAAGACGATCTTGAAGATATTATCAAGACTTGTTGCAGAAGATATTGGAAGTCTTGAAGAATTGTTAAACCTACCTTGAAGATCATAAGCATAGGGTTGAAGCCCTAGAGGATTAGAGTCCTCAAGAAGACCAAGTTGGACCCTAATCTAGAGTAAAGGGTTAGATCCCTGGAGGATTGGAGTCCTCAGGTAGACCAAGTTGGAGCTTGTGGTATAGTACAAGTTGGACCATGGTTTGATTGAATATTGGAGTCTTCATCTAGAGTTGGAGCCTTGAAGTGTTATTGAATTATTGTAACAAGAGGATTGGAGTCCTTTCCATTCTAGTTAATAAAATTATTCTTTTGTTGTGCATTTTTGTGTTCTGATTTATTAGGATATCTTAACTGGCATAAAAGTAACAATTGTAAGAGAAATATTGATTCACCCCCCCTAGTATTTTCAACGCTCAAAACATGGGAAGAAGCCATATGATATGACCTATTAAGCATTGTAAATAATTAGTAGCATGCACAAGCATCCATAAATCTTAGTGAAATGTGGACATGGGTACCTCCATGCATGGCCTTTATTATCCCCTTGGGAATCTCCATAGATACCCAATACTATCCATATTGGGTACACGTTCATGCACTTGAGTCTCTTCATGGTGGTTCAACAAATGCATAGGCAACTTGAGTCACCTAACAATGTTGGGAAATTGTTATGTGTTGTGTGAACCAAAGTTTGTACCCTTGTGCACAATAATACATTCATCTAGCCTTTGTGTTCATTGGTTTCACTTTGAGTTGAGAAACAAGTTGACCTTGGAAGGCTTCAACATTTTCTTATTACCAACGTCCATCCCTCTTACTTGTGTTTTGGGGTCTAAAGAAATTTTGTCCACGAAACTTGAGCTCGACTATGTCAATGAGGCTTAGCCATGATGGAAAGTATTTGCTATGATGATTAATACTCTAACATTAAAATCATGTAATCAAGATGTTAATATAGTGCACAAGCTATCCAACCTAAATATCAATAGATCCCTTTAGGATGTCAAATAAGTTAAATTGCAAACTAACTTGTCCAAGAAACAATAAAATTGAATTACCATACTAGAGAATTCCACCCACACATGGTAATGAAGTTCAAAATATCATTATATTAGTAAGTTCATAATTTAACAAGAGAACAAACCCAGCAACCAAACTTTTAATGTATAAATAGTTGCAACCTCCTTAAATGTAAACATAAATATGAGCCCTATTATGGCATGTTAGTTGTACTCAAAACCAACATCTTTGTATTCTTCAAATTTAGTGTTAATAGGGGGATCAAAAATAAGCTCAAGGTCATTACCACTTGAATAGTGGTGCTGGAATGGTTTTCTTTAAACATTTGTTCATGGGAGGAGCGGCAGCTGAGCGGAGTGCAGGGACGTTGTGGCAGCAGTTGATGGGTTCAGCCAACCAGGAAGCATAAAGATGGGCACAAGTGTTTCTGTTATCCAATGCATGCTGAGTGACGATGTCTTGTGCACAGCGGAGTCGGGTGGCGGATGAGTACAACTTTCAAAGAGTAGTATAGTTTGCATGCGTTTTGTCTCGACATTTGGCACTAGAACGTTTTGTCTGGCCTTGTATAAGTTCTTTGATTGTCAAATGGCTCTGTTTTCTTCTGCAAGGAAGCGTTCTTTTCAGTATCCATAGGTTTTAGTCTCAGCCATCTATGTGACATCGTTTGGTGAGGTAGGGGTATTGCTGTCCCTGGTTTTGGCTCAAGTTGGTTTCTTTGCACTCTCTGCTCAGCTTGCTTGCGGCCCCAGGTCAGTTTCTCTTTCCCTGTTTCTCTTACAACTAGTTTTTGTGATCTATTAATTTTCAAAAGAGGTAGTTTTCAGAATCTATGTGTAGTAGCAGTTGTTTGTCGTATGGGTCCTGGTAAAATGGATGGTCGACATGTTGGAGTTTCTAGTTATATGGCTATGATGCTGTGTGTTTCTCTTCGTGTCTTATTTCCATGAGAATTCCATAGTGCCACTCCCATGTCAATGGATTGGAGACGATCATGGGCTCTTTTTCCATGTCTTCATAAGTTCTTTTTTATCTCTAGGCCATGCGCGGATTTTCGTTTTAAGATTTGTCACTGGTGGTGTGTTTTCCGGTTGGTGTGTTGTTGTGTTGCATGCCCAGAGGTTTCTTCGTGATCCATGCCTTGCCGCTGCTAAGACTTGCCTAAATTTCAGACCTTTTCAGGGCCGGTTTTATTTCCCGGTGTTTGAGTCACATTTCATCAAGTACAAAGAATACTTCTTGGTCTTTCTGGAAGTCTGGGTTATGGAAGGCCTTGTACTTCACTCATGTGTCTTGAATTTCAAATTTGTATGCTCTGAAGATAGGATTTATTTCTAGCCGCCGGTTTCCATTTTCCATTTATGGTTGTCTGGTTCCTATTTATGTCTTTGTCCTCTTTTGAAGTCTGTAGGATAAGGCTTATCTCTTCTCATGCTTCCTTTTTAAGGTGAACCATTCCTTTGGCTGTCTGGACCTGTAATTTCAGTTTGTCATCTTTTAAATTGGGATCCTTCGCTCTGGGTGTTATTCATTCTTCTTTGTCAGTCCTATCTCGATCATTGATATGCGGTGATCTGCTGCAGTCCTTTTGAGGTCAGCAGTAGTTGGAATTTTAAAGATGACTGACACCTCTGATCTCGAGGCGATGATTCAAGCTGCGATTCAGGTTGAGTCGGCTCAGAATCATGCCAGGGGGGTCTCCGAGTGGAAATACACGCTGGAGACGATGCTCATTCACCCCTCGATCCCACCATATGAGAAAGGGGACTTTGCCAAAGGAAAAAATAATGGTTCGAACAGCAATTGTGGTATTAATATGCCGCGAAAGTCGTTAAGAGAGGTCCGTGTCAAAGGAAGTAATAAGCCTGTTAAAACTATTCCCCCTTCTGCTGCTATTAGCATAAACAGCTGCCACCTGGCGGAGCACATTGAAAGTCTGCAAGATTTTGCTTTAGTTGGGAGGTAGCACTTCCCGGAACTAGACGATGCGAAAATGAGGCACTGGCTAGAGCAGCAGTGGAAGCCCTTAATTGGGTATGTGCCGATCATATCCAGGTTATTAAAAGAATGGTATTGTTTTCACTTTCTCAATTCTGTTGATCTGGAAGTCATCCTAAAACATCAATGGGTCTATAAAAGAAGTTTCTTAGCCTTGCACAGGTGGTACATGGGCTATAACCCTTTAAGCAATACTCCATCTAATAATTTAATCTGTGTCAAGCTTCCCGGTTTGCCTTTAGATCTGTGGTCAAATGAAACACTAGCTGAAATTGGAAATGCTATTGGACAATGCGTTTATGTGGATCCGTGGGTGTTAGGGGAAAGAGACAAAAGGGTAGCTTGGATTTTGATTGATAAGCCTTTCAGAGGGGGTTTTCCGGCTTATATAGATATTTTTTGGAGGGAATAAAAAATCAGGCAAAGGCTCGATTTTTGGGGGATCCCCTTCAGATGTTCTGGATGCCATCGCACTGGACATCTTATCAAGTCCTGTCCAAGACACTTGCCCATCAATCGGAATCAGTTTGGTCATCATAAATATGTCGCGAAGGTCGTCAGCAGTCTATCCTCTGATGGGGGTTCGGGGTCTTCATCTCCATTTATGAATGGGGTAGTTATGGAGTCTGCAGAGATGGAAGCCTGTCCCTCCTCCCTTCTGAAGGCGCTGACCCCATCTATGGAACCTGGTCAGGTTCGCGATTGTCCTGAATCCCATCTTTTTTCGGATCCTATTGTTCCGTCCATGGCCCTTTTGGAGTCGGTATCGACACATGTTTCTCCTGTTATCAATTTGATGGTTTCGCCTCGCCCCTCGGACTCTGTCTCGGATTTTTCTCGGCCTGCCATCCCTCCTTTGCCGGAGCCTATTTCTCTGTCCATGCCCCCTTTGGAGACTGCGTCGGACCGCGATTCTCCTATCATCTGTCGCATTCCGGAGCCTTCTTTCCCGCCTAATCTCCCTTTGGAGCCTGCTTTGGACCACGAGATCCCTTGCCCTAGCCTGTCTCCTCATCCTCGTTCTAGCCCGGGTAATGTCAATCGTTTTCATTACACCTGATCACATACCCAGAATCAACTGACTTCTGTCAGAGGAAAAGAAGTTTTGATCTCGCCTACGCCTGTTAATTCTCCTACCTCTTCGCCCACGAATTCGGTAGGCAGCGATCTGGATTTCCTGCTGCGCAATAAATCACTCCAGCTTTCAGAGCTTACAATCCATAAGCCTCGTGCTCCCTTGTCTCCTCATATCAGTCCATCATCTGCTAAAAATTTTACGGTGAGAAGGAAATCAAAAGGGGGAAGCAGGCATTTTAGAGGGAGGGGGGAGGGTCGAGGGATCCGTAATTTGTCGCTGGTTGATGTTCCAATAATTGACATGTCTGAAGACAGGCCTCCTAGAGCATGCAAGGTCGACATCTCTACAAAATGAATTTTGTAATCTCCATGAATATTAGAGGTTTGGGGGCAGATCCAAAATTTTTGGCTTTGAAATTTTTTTCCTTTCTGAAAATCCTAAAATCATTTTAATTCAAGAGACAATGCACGATGCCCATGCTGCAGCTTCCTATTTTAGGAATATGTATCATTCATGGCATATCTCTGCCACTGAAGCTAAGGGCCTTTCGGGTGGGTTGGATGTTCTCTGGGATCCTTCTTGGATCAAGGCGAAAACTTATAGATGTCTGGCTGGGATTCTTATTTCTGCTACTTTGAGAGGACATAATTCCCCCATCAATTTTCTCAATATGTATGCTCCATACAGGGACAGAATGATCTTTTGGGAAAAAATCTTGGATTCTGAAGTTTTTGATGTGGAAAATCTTTTGATTGCAGGTGACATAAATCTTACTTTAAGCATGGATGAGGTATGGGGATGCAATAGGAAAAAAGATCCCATAGCAGATAGATTGAAAAACAAATTTCTTAAAAGGAATTATGTGGATGTTTGTCCTTCAAAAATGAGGCCGACTTGGGATAATGGCAGGAATAATGAAGCTTATGTCGCAAAGAGATTGGACAGGTTCCTAATTCATGCCAGTGTGATCGACTATATGGGCATGCCTTTTTCCTCAATAGAAAACATTTTCATCTCAGATCACAGGCCAATCAAGCTTGGTTGGAGGCAGAGCAGTGTCAGAAAGGGATATTTGTTCAAGTTTAATAGCTCGTACCTGGAGGATCTGAGGTTTAATGAGCTCATTAAAAAAGCTTGGACCAAATTGGTAAATAAAAAAGATATCTCCATGCTTCTGATGACCTTCAGGGACAAAATGGATTATATGAGGCGGATTGTGAAAAAATGGAAATATGAAAAAAGACAATCAAATAGGGAGGAATTAAGGAATATTCAAAGGGCTTTAGATGTGGCATCAAAGGTTTTTGCTTCTCACAGGTTGACTCTGGAGTCGAGATGTCTTATAAAGGAATTACAAAAAAAGGAAATAAAAATCATGGAACAAGAGGAATCTTTCTGGCGGCTAAAAAGCAGGATGACTTGGATAAAAGAAGGGGACAGGAACTCAAAGTTTTTTCATAAATTTGCAAATGCTAGGAGGGAAAAAAATGCCATATGGAAGATAAAAAAGGGCAATGGTCAGTTTATTTTCTCCCAACAGGATATTACAAATGAAGCAGTAAGTTTCTTTGGGAAGCAATTTCAGAGGTCGGAAATCTGTAACTTCAATGATATCTTGTGGGGTATTGAAATATTCACAAAGATGTTCGATGAGGATGCAAATGTTAAAATTTTCCAAAAAAATTCTGAGGAAGAATTGCTTGGGGTTATGAAGGCTTTCAAAGTTGATAAATGTCCAGGCCCGGACGGCTGGACAATTGAGTTTTTTATTCACTTCTTCGATTTGCTCAAAGGGGATCTGCTAAAAATGGTTGAGGCTACAAGAAGAACGGGCAGTATGAATTCAAAAATGGCTTCCACCAATATTGCTCTCATCCCAAAGAAAGATGATGCTGAGTCTTTTTCGGATTTTCAGCCGATCTCGTTATGCAATATTTCTTATAAGATCGTTGCAAAAATTATTGCAGAAAGGATAAAATTATATCTATCAGAGCATATTTCATCAGAACAGCATGCTTTTTTAAGTGGAAGGAACATTCAGGATGTAGTGGCAAGTACTCAGGAAGGTCTTTATTCTATTCAGAAATGGAAGAGGGATGCAGCAATTCTTAAGATTGATCTCCAGAAGGCATATGACTGCCTTGACTGGGGTTTTCTCAGGTGCCTTTTGGTTAAGATTGGTATCAACTCTGGTATGACAAATTGGATTATGGCGTGCGTCGAGCTGGTGAATTTCTCGGTGATTATAAACGGAATCCCTTCCCCTTTTTTTGCAGCATCCAGAGGGCTTCGTCAAGGATGCCCTTTATCGCCTCTGTTATTTATTCTGGCAATGAATACTCTTAGTCTCCACATTAATAAAGCTGTTGAAGAAGCCAGAATTCGTCCTCTTAAGCTCTGTAGAAGTATCTCGATTTCTCATAACCTTTTTGTTGACGATATCATTATTTTTGGAATGTTATGCAAAGTAACTTGGTCTTGCTATTTTGTCATCCTGGTAAAGTTTCAAAAAGCTACAGGTCTCAATATCAATCTGGATAAGTCTGCTTTTTTCCACAATGACTCGGACCTGGTATTGATTACCTGGTTGTCGGAGAAGTTTGGAATCAAATCCCTTCCTATTGCTAGTGGGCTGAAGTACTTGGGTTTTCAGCTGAAAGCCATGGGGTACAAAAAGGCGGATTGGGGATGGATTCTAGACAAATTCCATAAGAGGATATCTAGTTGGCAGTTTAGATTTCTTTCTCTTGGTGGCAGGGTGATCCTTGCACAGGCGGTTTTAAATCAGATGATGGTATATTGGGCCCATTTATTTTCCATCCCGGTCAGCATTCTTTCGGCAATGAACAAACTGACAGCCAATTTTATTTGGGGAGACCAGGAGGGAAAAAAAAATACCATCTATCTTCTCTTTCCAACATTTCCAAGCCAAAGAATCTCGGAGGATGGGGGCTCTTGGACCTGAGATCCTTCGGCAAGGCATTACTTTGTAATTCGTTGTGGAAAGGTGTTTTTGGGAAAGGCCTGTGGAGTAACATTATCTGTGTTAAGTACTTAAAAAGGAAGATCCTGGCATATTGGCTCTGAAGAAAGCATCTAGGATCGCCTGGGGGCTCTTCGGTCTGGCATAGCATGCGGAATATTGGAAAATGTTTCCTGGAAAACCTCATTTGGCACTTTCAAACAGGTGAAAGTATTCTTATTGGCATAGACTGTTTCATGAGTGGTTCTGAAAAGATTGAAATTCATGAGCCATTGTTAAACTTTTTCCACAGGCTAGGCATTTTTTTCTGGGGAACTCTTATTGTTGAATGGAATGGCTCTTTTCCCATCTGGAAGGAAGCCGATCATATGAGCATGCCAGCGCACATCGCCTCTCTGTGGAACTGCATTAAAATCCGCCTCAGGAACTGTGGTATCTTTCATTCAAAGGAGCATGATGTCCTCATTTGGAAGAGTTCTAAGATGTTGTATGAGGTCCAAGTAAAGGATGTTTATAAAGATTTGATTTGCATGGTTCCTTCTCGGCTCAAACCATCCTTCCTGGCCATTTTATGAAAAATTGGTTGCCCCTTAAAAATGTCCCTGTTTGCGTGGTTGGCTTTCCACAACAGGAACCTTACTTGGGATAATTTGAGGAGGCGTGGGTGGCAAGGTCCGGGTGTTTGTTTTCTTTGCTGGGCAGAGGAAGAATCCAACTTCCATCTCTTCTTTGCATGCAAAATGACACAGCCGCTATGGTGGAGTCTGGAAAATGCCCATGGTATCCAGCATCTTTCTCATTCCTCGTTGGGTGATGCGTTCTTCTGGTGTTGCCTTCAAAAGAAGGCCTGGAGAGCAATCTTCATTATTACGATTTGGTGTATTTGGATTTGGCGCAACAAGGTTGTTTTTTACGGGAGAGTCCCCCAGTTCCAGGAAATTTTATCTTCCATATCTTCTATTTATGAAGCAATTCCGTCTCGATCTTCAAAGGCTCCTATTTTGAGTGAAAGTCTGACTCAGCCAGATTTGTCTGTCTCTCCGAGAGCTTTTTTCGATGGGGCTGAGCAGGAGGGCCTTTGTGGCTGTGGGGTTTTTATCGTGGTCAGTGAAATATGTCATTTTCATCTGTTCTGGAATGGTGGCAGGGGTACAAACTCTAAGGCGGAAGTTATGGCCCTTGCGGGCCTTCTTCAGTTCTGTTGTTTTTCTCGATCTTCAGGATGTTTGCATCTTTTGGTGATTCTAAGGTCTTGGTGGAAGGTATCTGTGGTAAGAACAGCATCAGGAATCCGCAGCTCTCTGGTTGGATGGAGAGGATTTTTTTTCTATGGAATAGGTCTAAAGGGGTGTCTATTCAACATATCAAGAGGGACCTTAACCAGGTTGCAAATGAGTTTGTCTAAAAATGGTCTCAGGATGGATCCAGGCTTGTGGTCCTTACAGCTTTTTTTTTTAGGGCAGAGTCTTCTCCATTCAGTATTTATCCCCTCTTGACTTCTAATCTTTGTTTTTGCTTGCTTCTTCCTTATGGCAGATGTTTGGGTTCTTTTTGTTTTTTGTTGTTGATCCAATGCTTACAGGGTTTGTTCATATGTGCTTTCTCTTGATTAGATGCTGGTTGCAGCATGTGTCGACAAGCTTTGGCCGCAGTTTTCTTCAGGTTTTTGGGCCTCGTTGGTTATGGGTTATGGTTCTCGCCATCTTTTTGGCTCTGTTTTATGTTCATCTAGTCTATGTCTCTCTCATGGCTGGCGGCTGGATAGACCGTCCGTATGGCTTCTGATTTCGTTTATGTGCATTATGTGGTTCGATTTTGTCATCTTTCTACTTAGTATGATCTAGATGAGATATGGCTCTGTACAAAAGCTCTGTACATTTTGCTCTATTTATACTTCTTATATAAATACAATTATGCTTTTTTGACTGAAAAAAAATAAAAAATAATAAATATAAATAATAAATAATAAAATAAAAAAAAAAAAAAAAAATAATAAATAATAAATAACAAATTAAAAAAAATTAAAAAATTAAAATTAAAATTAAAAATTAAAATAAAAAATAAAAAAATAAAAAATAAATAAATAAAATAAAAAATAAAACCAAAAAAATAAAATTAAATTAAAATTAAATAATAAAATAAAATAAATAAATAAAATAATAAATATATATATATATTATATATTAATAAAATAAATAAATAAAATAAAATAAAATAGAAAAAAGAAAAATAAAATAAAAAAAAAAAAAAAAAAAATAAATAAAAAATAAATAAAATAATAATATAAATATAAAAAGGGTAAAAGGTAATAAAAAATAAAAACCGCTTGATTCAATTTTAATGTTGCAATTTTTCTTACCCATGAGACGTCTGGTTGATTCATCAATGGATGTATTATTAAGGCACTCCCTACAAAAAGATTTTTGATTCAAATCCCCATGAGTGTTAACTCAACAAAAAAATATTGCAATTTTATATTTTATTAATAAAATCACAAATATATTTTTCAAAAAAAATCATAACAATGAATATCATATTTAAAAATATATAAATAATGACCATACATATTCATAACCATGATATTTCAAAACTTCATTTTAATTTTATAATATATCTATATATGTATATATAACAATGGGGCTATCTTTGTTAGTTGGGTGGAATGGTGGTTGTCTTTCCCACCAAAGTTCAAATCCTTGCTAGTGACATGATGAGCTAATGCCTTGATAAATATTCTTATAATGGCTTTGTGCCTGTCAATATTGTTGTATTGGCTTCGAGCCTTATAAACCCTTGAGAATTATAATGAACCTCGCAAAAAATCCTAAAAAATTTAAAATTGGAATTCTCACATGATAATCGTTTGTGTTTTACCTTTGATTTTCCTCTTCACTATTAATAGTTTTTTGCAATAGAACGCCATCATATTAGAGGAAATTTCAGTCTAAAGGTATCCATGAAATTTTCACGTAATTTCCATGTCATAACATGTAAACCAATCAAAATCCTTTAAATTTAAAAAGAGGTACATGTCCTAAATAATTTTAAATTGTTTAATTTATTAATGAAATATCTTATTATTAATTTTTGTCTAGGTGAAATATTTTATTATTACTTGCGAAATATTTATTAATGTTATATAAACTAATTTACCAATGATTAGAATATCAAAAAGTTATTAATGCAATGTAATCTTGATATTATAAAAAAAAAAAAAATAACGGACCATTGACATTAAAAAACATTCTCAAAAATACAAAAATATAATTGATATAAAATAATAGAACAATAAATATAAAATATAAAATAAACATTAAAGTTACTATCAAATTGAAAATAATTAAAAATAAAATTTGTATAGTTAAATAATAAAAAACATATTCCAAAAGAAAAAAAACGGAAAAAATAAAAATATATAGTTAAATATAATAGTTAAATAGTATAAAATTTATTCGAGAAAAGGAAAAATATTGGATTCCTGCAAATATAAATATATATATAAATATAATATAAAATATATATATTCCAAGAAAATTTGTGGCTTAGACAAAGTCATTAAAAAAAACCAAACAATAGTTAAAATATAATGTATATATAACATTAAATACATAATATAGATATAGATAGTTAAATTAAAATATAAAATGTGTATAGACAATTATTTTAATAAAAGTGTCATATATTGAGGGATTTCGATAAAACTAAAAAATAAAAATATTAAAAAAATTATTAAATTTAGTGCTAAAAATATTGTGGAACATAGATAAAAATAAAGTAATACTAAAAAAATTATCTACATAAATTTGTTTATTAATTTCTTGATTTTTCATTAAAAAACTACTTTTTAACAAAAAAATTCTTATAATTAATATAAACTAACCTCAAATATTATACATAAAATTCTCTTCTTTTAATTTTACCTAAATTTACTCTTCTCCATTCATAACTAATAACTGTTGAAATGTTGACTCAGGTTATATATATATCAATATATTCATTTAATTTTACCTAAATTTACTCTTCTCCATTCATAACTAATAACTCTTAAAATGTTGAGGTTATATATATCAATATATTCATTTTAAAATCTATTGTCTCTCTTAATTTTATCACTTTATTATTAAATTGATTCTTGTTACCTAAGTTTAATTGTTCTTAAATCCTTCATTAAGATTATTACAAAGCTAAAAATGCATGTCACAATAAATATCAAGTCTCAAAAAAACAAACCTCATAACTTTATATTGTGGTTATTTCTTTTGGTTTTACATTCATACAGTTATGCATTCTCTCCTACAATTAAGGGTTTATTTGTTACCAAGGGTTTTCCTATTCCTCATGGTACTCTTGCTAAATGTACATGTTATCAAACTATGGAATCATATAGTTGTGATGGTTGGCTAATAGACTTGTTACTTAGAATTAAAACTTTGGCCCACTACGAATTTATGTTTCTTATCATATTCCTATACATTCATATACATTTGTTATAGAACGTTATGATTAGTGTGATGACACGCTTATATTGAAAACCCGACAAAGGTATATTTATTTTCTTTCCGAGGAATTTAGTCAAATTCGATATTTCTTTCTATATCTTCATTTTTGAACATTCTCATGCTAACTTGGTCTTTTAATTCTACATGTTTTATAGGTTTATTGAGAAGGCTTCTACCTTGGTTTTGAGCTCCTTTCTTTTTGGCTTCGGTTTTATGGGTGGAATCACTATGTCGAGGGTATATTGGTTTAAATTTCATTTGCAATGTAATGCTCGTTTCACATTCATACTCTTACAATTAATTTCAATTTCTACTCATAGGTTATTTATTATTTTTCTTTTACAGTGTCAATTGCCAAGGAATTAGCTTTGACAATTGAATGTAGGGTATCAATGACCTTCCTAGTTGTTTCTATAACTGGCTCTAGCTTTTGTCTATAGCAGAATTTTTCATCAAGCTTCCAGTTCTCTTGAGAAATGGTATTTTCTCTACATAGGTATTTTACTTCAACTTTTAAATGCTTCCTTTCAAGTTTCATTTGCTATTGTTCTTGTAATGTGATAAATGGGGTTTCTAAAATAATAACCCTAACCCTCCTTGAGTTTTTATTTAGTTATAAGTTCATTTGGAACCAAATTGTTGTCTCAACAGTTCAGTGTATTTACCTTAGAATGGTTATAGCATCCTTTGTTTGGCATATATTTTATATAAACCTTATTGTACTTTTCCTTAGGGTTTTAACCCAATACGAATGTTTTCATCTCTTCTTTTCACCTTGGATGTTTATCTCCTATTCAAGGTGTTGTCTTTGTGATAATTATAAATTATTTCTTCTGCAATTCATTATGACCATAACATAATGATTTAATTGCAGGATTAATATGTAGTCTCTTGGAACATTTATTCCTTAAGTAATTTGTAATAATTTATGGTTTTTATACTAGACTCTAACTAAATATTTTCCCTTAAACACAAGGAGTTAAAATAAAACCTTGAAGGAATTTTTGAAACTTCTTCCTTCAACAAGATGATTCAAAGCTTTTCCATCGTATAAGAGAGCCATGGCCCTTTTGTCTAGGTCAAATGTTCTTGAACTCCTAGGTGTTACTGTTTGGGTCGAGGACAAGATGTGAGGGTTCTTGTCTTTCTATATTTAGTTCATAGAATATTTTCTCAATATTACTTCCTATTAGGACTAATAGTTTATGATTCATAGGTTGTATGTCTACCATGTCATTTTGTTAAGGGTAGCCTTTACCCAAAACACTGAACAATTACAATTTGTTTACTATTATTACTAATTTTTTTAGGTATTTTCAACCTCTTGTACATTAATTTTACAATACAATTCCCCATAAACATAGCTCACTTTTTCATTAGGCTATCTCAAAATTAACTTTTATGAGTTTAATATTTTTGTGTTCATAAAGTCATTTAGACTATTTTGTTATTTGAATATAGTACTATTAACTAAATTCCGCTTTGTCTCAGTTTGTTAAGGTTATATAATAATATAACTGGCGTACATATAAAAGAAACTAAAATAATTTAGGCTAACCATGGTTGAATATTAGCATCTCATTGATTTCTATGAATCATACTCACATTTTTAATTATGGAAAGTATTCATTCCTCTATATATAATATATAGGAAGTCTTATAAGAAATTACACAAAAGTTTCAGTTTTTGTTCTAACAACTACATTTAAAATGTATATAAAATTAATGCAATTATTCTAAGAAAATAACTTCAATGATTTTTCCTTTTTGTCAGTCTATTTACTCAAATTTTCTTTTTCATTGAACAAAGTTTAAATATAAAACATAATACAACTTCAATTCATAAAATGATCATAGATTAAGATATTCAAAATGTTGTCTTGAAAAACTAGTGATCTAGAAATAAA
Source organism: Pinus taeda (assembly GCA_000404065.3). Classification (NCBI taxonomy): domain Eukaryota; kingdom Viridiplantae; phylum Streptophyta; class Pinopsida; order Pinales; family Pinaceae; genus Pinus; species Pinus taeda. The sequence goes on from APFE031133336.1 coordinate 99,572, forward strand.
ATGATCACAGATTAAGATATTCATAATATTGTCTTGAAAAATAGTGATCTATAAATTAATTCTACAGCTACTCAACTCCACCCAACCAAGATTTCTTTCAGCAAAGAGTCCTCCTGAGCTCTCATATTTGCAAGTCCTTTTTTTTAGCTTTCTTTTGCCTTGTTTTATCTACCTTTCATGCGGTTTTGCATTGCGTGAATTCCTAGCCAACAAAAGAAAAAAAACAAAATGGCCTCTACCAAAATAGTTGGTAGTTGGTAACTATCTCCACCTCATCCACTGGGTGGTAGGTAGTTACTAGCTCATTAATGAACTCAACTTCCCCACTCTCGGGAAGTTATTGATCAATATTTTTCATCATCATTAATAATCTAATCATTTAGATTAGATGTCTAGGTCTTACTAAATAGGGGTAATCACTTTCCATCATTAACTTGTAGTCTACATTCAATTCCATATTCTTTTATTGACAAATTAATAACACAAATCTACATTAAATATTTCAGCCAAGTGTAGCTTTAGCATTAATTTCCATATTCTTTTATTGACAACTTAATAACACAAATCTACATTAAATATTTATCAGTGATACAACACTAATAAACCAATTTTTAGATGTCTTTAAAATCAGGACAGTAGACACAATAAACACACTAATCATATACAAATTTACAACACAAACTCCAAGTCAGGGGATATCACAATTATACCTGAGGGTTGACCTAGTACCAACAATATCACTCTAGCCCTAAGAGATGTTGAGAAAACAAATGCTAGAATAAAATGATTGATTTCTCTTAACTTGATTATTAAGTATGAATGTTTTTGATGTTTTATTACTTATATTATCTTATTCATCAAATAATTGTACAAAACTTCAAAGCATAAAGATCACAAAGAGACAAAGAAGACAAGAAATTGGACTCCAAGCCAGGGCGAAAACCCACAAGAGGGAAAACCCAAAAAATTGTCTGTTATAGAATTAGATCTAAATGATATATCCAAGACCCAAGATGAAGACCAAGACTGCCACAAAGACCCAAGTCAACCCTCCTCCAAGTCTCCTCCAACCAATTCAAAGTCTTGAAAGTTAAAGTAGGTCAAACCCTCTGAAGTTTGGTCAATTCACTGAATTTTCGGACCTACAACAAAGGATGAATTTTGGACTATAATTTTCGCAGAGATTCCGCAAAACCTTCACACATATGAGTAGAAACAAGTTGGAAACCCCATATTTTATCTTTACTTTGACATCCTCTCTCCTTTGACTTCGACTCTTTTTCTTCTTGTCTTTTGCATAAAAATCGATGTGAGATGATGATGGTGAATGGTCTTCCAAGTGGTTGAGTTGACTTGTATATATAGTTGTCCAAGAGAGTCGAATAGCTACCACATAGGCCGACTTGTCCAAGGAGGGTTGACTTGATCTTGTGTTGACTATTTGACTCAAAATAAAAATTAAAAAAAATATATTTTCTTACAAAAAGTCCAAATGGGACTTGACTCAAATACATTTATTTTGACTTAATAAATCCTTTTTTACTCAAATAACTCGATAAGCATGAAGAACATGCTTTTGACCCAAAAATAAAAATAATAAATATGAATATAATAAATATATCAATGATAAAAATTAAAATTAAAATTAAAATTAAAAAAATAAAAAATAAAAAGAATAAAAAAAATAAAAAAAAATTATTACATTATGAAGATCGAAACTAGTTACATTTTTCAACACTCTCTCTTACCTGGGGAGGTATTCCTAATGACACAACAAGATACACTCAAGTTGAAATATTCGTATAAGAAAGGATCCATATTGATAAGAATCAATGATGATTTACATCATCATAGCCAAAATTGTCAAAATAGCAAGGCCTTGACTTAACATGCTCTATCTCTCTACTAGATCGGAGCACAATGTTGGGAGGCATAAATGTGGACACCACTGCCTCTCTAGGAACATACCCCACCTGGTTTTTCACCAGGTTGTTCACCAGGTATGTCCTCACAAGACCATTTCCTAATCCATTATCACAATATTTGACACTAGGAAATGTCAGTCCTCAAGACTATTGTTATCATAGATCAATGTACTTGGTTTACAACGGTTAGTCCTAGTCACAACACAAATATTCAAATAATATCAGTCTGAGATGCTTATCCAATCCACCATTCTTCCTACCAATGTTCTTTACTATGCTTACGGTTGTTAGTCGTGGCCATAGTACATGACACATGGAGAATACGGTGTCCACCCTCACTCCTTCTCAACCAAGGAGGAGACATCCACAAGCCCAAGCTTGTCTCGCAAATACTCAAGCTTCCTGTTAGGAAGAAACTTCGTCATTATATTTGCTATGTGTTCATCCATGGAGACATTGTTTCTTCATGACTTCATCCTATATCATGTTACGAATCATAAAGCAATTTGACCTTCCCAGTTCTCTAAAAATATTCATGTAGCTTTGATCAATATAATAATTAAATCCAGCATGTCATCAAGTAGTTCATTAAACATTCCATAGAGTCAAACTGCTTCACAACTGATTATACCAACCGCCACATCTTCTGCCTCAGAAATCAGCTATGTATTCTTCTAGGAAACCATACCATATCTCAATCGTCAATAGTATCTCTTCTTGATAAATAGATCAATGTATCCTTAACTATCTAGTCGTAAAACCCGTCATGTCAAGTTATGTGTCCATCTCCCTCGGAAGTCGATATTACTACTTTGCATTATCTAGCTTCACATTCTTCCAAGAAATTTTATTGAATAAGTAGAAACGACTAACATTAGTGTCAACATTAATTTTTTCGATGGCGTATTTAAAATTTCAACCAATCAATTGTTGGGTCAAGGCTCTTTAGTGATGTTGCCATATATCTATAAATTGTCAACCAACCTACTAGGAAAATCTTGATACTAAGTTTATTTTGACTTTTTTCCCAAGTATATATTTGATCTACATGTATCATGTCCTTCCTCCAACTCCCTCTGAAGATATCACCTATGAGTCCTTTTAAGATATCTGATTGCAATATTTTTATTAACATGAAACTCTTTCATCTGAGGTAAGTGTACTTCTTCCTTCAAAGTTGTCATTCAATTGATAGTCTTCAATGTATAATATTAAATTGTTTTCTTCTTATTCTCTGCTTCTTTCTTCTAGTTCTTCCATATATCAAAATCTAATATGATTTTAAAATGATTTGTACTCATAAAATTACCTGAATTATTCAACTTATCTTCATTGAAATTGAAACGAATATCAAGTTGGAGAAATTTTGCATGTTGACCTTAACTCTGCTATAGTTTTGCTTCTATTGTCAGCTTGTAGTCCTTGCTTGCTAAATAATATGATGAATACTTCTAAATCTTCATGATAAAATTAGCATCTTAATTGTGGCTATGACTATAGAATACATTGTGGAATACTGTGTAGACAACTTTCTATGACTCTATCACTTCAAAATTATATGCTTCTTAAACTAGATCTTCATGACTTCATAAACTACAAATTCCAAAAATATTTTATCCTTCAAAATGTAACTGTAACTACTACTCTAACTTCCATCTTCTAATCATAAATGAAAACAAACTTGCTTGCAAACTTGGTACTTGCTATATTCTTAAATAGTAGAGGTCCTTGTTATCTTCGACCTTAGGTTTCTTTTCAGCTCCTTCATCTTCTACTATATGTGCTTCATTTCTTTTTGTTCTTTCATTGCTCTTGTTATTCTTAGGGTCCTTGGGACAATCTCTCTTATAATGTCTATATTCATTGTAACTAAAGCATTAAACTTTAGACATATCCCAGTTACCAAGAGGCTTGTTGTTGTTGTACTTTTAATGAGATCCAAATCTTCCAAAATTCTTCTCCAATTTAGCAACAAATTCTTGAGAAATTTCATTATTTGGTTTGGTATCATCTTAAGCCTTCAACCTCATTTCTTAAAGAACACATAGAGCCCAAAGCTCTTCAAAAGGTGGAGTATATTTTATTGCATAGATTCCACTTGCAAAAATATTCCAAGTTGGAGGTAGAGCATTGAGTACAAAAATGATTAATTCATAATCATATATCATTTCTCCAAGTCCTTGAAGTTGATCCTTTATTTTTATATTTTCACAAAATATGAGGCCATATTTTTGTCTTTTGACATTATTGTTCCATAGAGTGGATTCCTTAGAGGTATATTTTGACCAATAGTCTTGGCATAATATAATTTGACCAATTTATCATAGACTTCTTTGGGTGTGGACAAATCTAAAACAAAAGAGATGAGATGATCTTTGATAGATTCAAAGAGGATTCTTTGAGCCCTAATTTCTCCCTTGTTGTACTTGGTTATTTCTTGAGCATTATTCTTGTATGGGGTTGGAAATTTGTCTTAAACAAATTGCATGACTTCATTTCCTTTGAGAACTAAATCAATTCACTTCTTCCAAGCTTTGTAATTAGAAGTTGCATAAAATTGCCTTTATTTCACGTTAGCTTTGATATCATGTTAAAAAACCAAATGATAAAAGGTAATGATTGATTTATGTTAACTTGATAATTACTTGTGAATGTTGTTGGTGTTGGAAATTGTACTTAGGTTCGATATTCATAATGACTTATTTATAATCATGTCATTGTATACTTCATATAAAGAAAGAAAAAGAAAATATTATTTTATGTAAAGCATGGGTTTCATGCTCAAGTCTAGGTCAAAAGCATGTTCTTCATGCTTCTAGGTCTTTCTAGGACAAATAAGAAATTATGTCATGTATTATAGCCTCAATTGGACTCTTTGTAACAAAGAAAAATATGTATTTTATCAAGGAAAATCCATTTATTTCTCCAAGACCAAGTCAGCCCCAGTCATGGACAAGTCAGCCTAAGGGACGAAAATTTGACCCCTCAAAAAGGCTATAAATACAAGGAGCTCAACCTCATTTGAGTCACTTACTCATCACAAGTTCGATTTTTAGTAGCAAAGGAGAAGGAGCGCTAGAAGGACAAAGAAAAAAAGGAAGAAGAAAAGTTTATTGGGCTAATCTCTCTCTTTCTCTCTATGTTATGAAACCAGCTCACAAAAAGATAGAAAAGATAGATGAATGCCTTAGAAATAAGGCTTTTCAAGGGGGAAACCTCCTTTACATTACACAAATGAACAATTCTTGGATGATCCAAATGACAAGACCTCCTTTCTATATATAGGAGTCTAAGGGGCCCTAATATAATCAGAGCCGACATAACAATAATAATGTAAGGGCGCAATAATAACAATAGTGGGATTCTATGGGGCACAATAATAACAATATGGTGACTACATGGGCACAACAATATAACAAGGGGGATGTGCTAATAATAATAAGGGGTTACACTAGTAGTATAGGGGCATAACATGCCCCTCTCCTTCAAAAAGTGTTGTCCTCAACGCTTAAGTAGTTATAGATGCTTATGTATAAAATTCTTGTCCTCCCATGTGGAATCTTCAATAGGTAATTTCTTCCACTTGATGAGATACTCTGAAATTGATCAATTTCGTAGCTGTCGGGTTCTTGTTTCTGTGACTACTCCAGGTTCCAATATGATTTTTCCTGCCTCGTCAAGTTCTTGCAATATTGTTTGAATTGGGATCTTTTCATTATGTAAGGTCGCCATTTCTTAAGTGCATGTAGTCTTGCCAACGTTTCCATCATATAAATAACTTTGTGTAAATACTTTCCTTTGATTGGATGACTTTTAAAATAAATGGGTGTCTCTACTTGCGTTAAAACATCACCAATTCCATTTCCTAATGCATCATATTCCACAATAAAAAAAAAAATTGTGAAGTCTGGCATAGCTAAGACCGGTGCTTGGCACATTACCTCTTTAATATTTTCAAAGGCCTTCGTTGCTTCTGGATTCCATGAAAATGCATATTTCTTCAATATTGTTGTTTTTGGAATGTCTTCAGTCTTCATTCTTATTTGATGATATCCTGAACGAAGATCCAACTTGGTGAAGTAAATTAATCCATGCAATTCATCAAATACTTCATCAATGACAAGAATGGGAAATTTATCTTTAATAGTGAGTTTGTTGAGCTCTCTATAATACGAACACATGCGCCATGACCCATCCTTCTTGTGCATCAATACTACTGGAGTAGAGAAAGAACTTTTACTAGGCTGAATTATACCAGCCTCTAGCATTTCTGCAACCATATGTTCAATTTCACTCTTTTAGGCATAGAGATATTTGTAAGGCCTATTGTTTGGAGGAACACTCCCTGGAACCAAATGAATAGAATGATCATGATCACGAATAGGTGGGATGCCTTTGGGAGTCTTTAATACCTTGGAATGATTTTCCAAGAATTTTTGGAGATCTGGAGAAAGAGATGATTTCGATGTGGGAACCTCTAGCGAACATAATTGTGCAATTACGCCTCGTTTTTCTTTCTTTAGAAGCCTTTTCAATATGTTAGAGCCGATTATCTTTCCCGGTTTCCCTGTGATACCCCTTAATTCAACTTCCTTTCCTTCCGAAGAAAACTTCATGAGAAGTTCTTGAAAATTAAAAGCTATTGTAGCCAAGGATTGTAACCATTGGACACCTAGTACAACATCAACACCATGCATTGGAATGGAAAGCATTGGGCTATTCAATACATATTCTCCCATGGATAGCTTGATATTATGGCACTTTCCAGAGCAATTTATGGTTCCTCCACTTGCAACCATCACTTGACACTCTCGTGCTAGATATAGGCATCAATTCAATTCCTTGGCTATCTTACAATGAATAAAATTATGGGCACTGCCTGAATCAATCAACATTATTACCTTTTTCTTCTTGATTTGTCCTTCTATCTTGGTAGTTTGAGGAGTGGTAATTTCGACCAATGCATTACAAGATATGGTCAGATTCATTTCTTCTTTCTCAATGTGATATTTCACTTCTTGAACCTTTTTCTTCTTGATATGTCCTTCTAGCTTGAGAGTATGAGGAGTGGTAATTATTTCCAATTCTTTACAACATATGGTCGGATTCATTTCTTCTTTCTATGGGGTTGGTTCCTAGTGTATATCCTCTTATTTTGATGTTTCTTGTCCCTTTTCATCCTCCTCTTCACAATCTATGTAAAATAATTTCTTCTCAGCACACTTACAACCTTTAATGTATTTGTTATCACAATTCTAACAAAGCCCTTTTGCTCTTTTTTCTTCCAATTGTTGTGGTGTCAACCTTATAGGTTGCGGAAGGCTAGGAGAAACAACACTTCCATCTTTATAGTTGTGAGGGTAGACTTCCTTGTTTCCATAATTTTGCTTTCCACTTTTCTTGCCAACCTGAATGCCTTCTCCAATGAAACAGGTTCCCAAAGATGAACCTCATGTTGAATGTTATCCTTTAAAGTCCCTTTGAAGACATCAATCCTCTTCTTCTATAGAAAATCATTTTCCCTTATATTCGATTTTTGAAAGTCCTCAATGTGCTCTGCCATTGAACACTTTTGTTTGAGATTTAGCAATTGGCTAAAGAAGGTGTTGCTCTTGCATCCTCATAATGTGCTATCATTTCCTCCATGAAAATTGACCACATAACAAGTGGTTTACGAGGAAAAAGCCCTTTATACCATAAAAAATGATTCGGTTCTAAATATGAAGATGCAATACATAACTTTTGTAACAGTTGCACCTCATGTAGATCAAAATATTGCTCCATCTATAGTATCCAATTTACCGGATCCTTGCCATCAAACTTCCTCATATCGCCTTTTCTTGATCTTAAAAGCTCGCTCTTGAAACGATTGTAACTCTATAATCATATCTCCAAGTTCTGGAATTGCGTCCTATAGTAGCCCTCTAAGTTCTCTTTCTAACCCCGCAAGTCTGATCAAAATTGGATTTTGCAAGGAAGAGTTATGTCAAATCTCCCACGATGACCTGATTATAGACTAGTTCAGTAGAGCGCACTTGTATGAAGTGCCACGTGTCACTGTTTCAACCTTAGGACCAGAAACCGATACACAGAAAACTACAGTCTATCCTCTTTCTGCAACTTCTTATGCAATTTCAATCTGATGCTCAAAGAGAAAGTTATGACAAGTTTCCCAAGGTCACCTGTTTAGGATGTAATTCGGGAGCCTGCAGAAATCCTAAATGTCTTGGATTGTATCTCTGAAAATATAGTGAAACAGGATCTAAAATTTGGCCCTGATCTTCATTAAAATTGTGGCTCAAATGGGTTTTAATTTCAAAGTCTAAATAGTCGCAGAAACACAATTATAGCTAAAAATCCATGATGACCTGTTTGAGATGGAATTCTGGAGTTTTCCAAAACCCTAACTTCCTCAGATCATATCTCCACAATATAGCGATAGAAGATCTAAAAAATTTACTCATGGTGCAAAACGATGTCAGATCAAATGGGTTTTTGTTTTAGCTTCTGAAACTTCGTAGAAAAAAAGTTATAGCGAAAATTCCACGATGACCTATTTGGAGCAGCAAAACCCTAGAATCCAAAGCTCTGATACCAATTGTTATGAAACAAACTCACAAAAAGATAGAAAAGGTAGATGAATGCCTTAGAAATAAACCTCTTCAAGGGGGAACCTCATTTACATTACACAAATGAACAATTCTTGGATGATCCAAATGACAAGACCTCCTTTGTCTATATAGGAGTCTAAGGGGTCCAAATATAATCAAAGCCGACATAACAATAATATTGTAAGGGCACAATAATAACTTTTTGAGATTCTATGGGGCACAATAATAACAATATGGGGACTACATGGGCACAAAAATATAATAAGGGGGATACACTAATAACAATAAGGGGTTACACTAGTAGTATAGGGACCTAACGTTCCACATGTGCGAAGTTAGGTTTTGGTGTAGCTAAAGTTGCATGACATCGAAATTGTGGGGCCGAAAGTATGAGGAGCAACTACAGGGCCGAAATTCTGGTGAGAAGTTGCAGTAGGTCAAAGTTTGGAAGTTTCCTTAAAGAAGAAGATCTTGTTGGTGGGCTGAATTGGTGCTTGAGATAATTTTGGGCTTTGGTCTTTGGGTCTTTCAAGTCTCTTTATGAATATATTCTATAAGAAGAGAAGAATTTTTATGGGTTTTCCCCTTAGAGGGGTTTTTCCCTGGCTTGGAGCCTATATCTTGTATACTTTGTCTTGTTGTGTTCTTCATTGTTTTGATAGTTGTTTGATGAAAAAAGGTCTAATAAAGTAATAAAATGGCCAACACACATCATAAGTAATTATCAAGGAAAATCATATATAATCTCTAAGTCTCCTAATTTTCCAACATGGTATCAAAGATTTCATATTGAAGATCATCTACAACCTAGCAAAGAAAGTAATAGATGGAAGTTTGTTCTCTACCTTATCTGACACTTTCAAGGACGAAAATGTATGGGTTATTAACAGTAGTGCATGTTACTGCTCAAACTAGCAGGGGACCTAAAGGGGAAATATTAGACCAAGGGAAACAAATGGAGACTTAGCCCACTGTCACCTTAAATAAGGCTCCCTTCTATTTACATACTTTCAACGATGGGAGGAGGCCTGGTATATTATAGAGTCAACAATGAAGGATAAATCAATGAATGGATATGAGTGACCCAAATAACCCCTTTCCCAGAAGAGCTTGAAGAATGGAGCTTGCTTGCTTTCTAAGCAAGGTAAAATGTCTTCTAGGGAAAGGAATTACCATTGAGCTATCTGATGATGTACCAGAGCAGGTTGAGGTGAGTGGTAAAGAATTTGGGGGAGATAGCCTTGGCATCTTAGCTAAGGTTGCCCAAAGATGAGGTGGTATAAGTAGGACATGCTATGCTCATTTTGTAATTTTTGAAGTTTTGGCTATATGTTTTGTTTTTCTCCATTTTCTTGAAGTCTTAACTTGTGTAACCAAGAGCCCGCTATATAAAGTTCCATAATGTCATGTTTTGGTGAAATGGTGAAGGTTTTGAAAATCTTGAAGTATGTTGGGAATGTTGTAAGGTGAATGAAGCTAGTAGATGGTAATGTTCAATCAATTTGAAGCAGGAAAGTTTCAAACAAGCTCAAAACCCAAATATTGCCACACAAGTTGGAATCAGTCAATTGGGAGGTCTGCAAAAGTTGAAAAAAGTATTTCAAAGGTTCTACACTAACATTCCATCATCTCAAGAACATTCAACTTCTCAGTTTTTTCTAGGACAATCTGCAACCATGTCGAGTTTGAAGACTTATGCCCTCTGCTACGCAAACATATCAGTCAATTTTATTTTGGAAATTTTTGAATTTTGGAACTTCTAGAAGTAATTTTGTTTGTCGAATAGATGTTTATAAGTTTAAATTCATGTATTTTGAGTTGTTAAAAAAATATTCCAACTTGGTTGATGTTTCTAAATTGTATTGGTCTTCGTATAGTAGTTCCTATTTTTTTGCATATCAAGTAAATATGCATTGTATTTAGACCATTTAACTTTTATGGAGTGAATTCGACCACCTATAGTAGTAATTATAATTTTTCATTGTATATAATGATGTAAAGACATAGAAAATAGTTTTGGTTGGTAGTGTAAGAGGCTAGACTACATTTTTCTGAAATTTTGTATCTTTTTTCCAAATGAATGGAAGAAAGCCTACGCAATTTTGACGGTGATACATGTGTCATACTTATTGGTATGCATTTTTCTCTTGTGATGTGATATATATTTCTTTCATGTTTGTTTCTAATATACAGCTTCATACTGTATAACTTCCTCACACTCAGCTTGAAAGGAGATTTTTCAGAATTCATGTATTGCTCTTATTTATTCAGTTGATCATAGATGTCTCATTTTCTTCTATGGAAATTTGAATTCATCTATGGCTTGATGCTCAGTTTGTCATTTTTCTCTTACCTCACTCATCCTTCCACTACAATGAATTTTGATTGATTTCCAATAAGTATGGCTATATTTCCCTTGTTTCAATTCCGTCATATCCCTTATTCATTTGGATCTGTAACAATTATATAGTCCTAAGTAGTTATTCCCTCTACACCCACCTTCAATAAAAAAAAAAACAAAAAAAACAAATCTTGAACTATCTTTTGATCAGTATAACCAGCCTAAAACCTAGATCCTACAAGTCATTTATTTGATTGATAGCACAAGACAGTGAGAGAGCCCTCTATAAGGCTAGGGGTTGGACCTTAGTCTAAAATAGGTTTGTGGTTACCTTTGAGATTTCTCTTCTTAGCCTAGGGAAATTTACGGAGTGCTAACATATTGGCATCATTGTCGCGGAACGAAAGGTTCCATCTTCTCCATGAAAGATCATCAAAATTTCTGATCTAGTTGTTGATGGTGGACAACAGTCAGATATATGAAGGTTGAACCATTCACAGGCAACTCCAATCAGTTTTAAACCGGATCCAAAGACTCCACTGGCAGCAGGATTCAGAAATCAAGGTTTTACTAGCAACTCTATTGGCTTGAGATGGATCACAGATTTGCAAGGTATGCCCCTATGCATCGTATTCATATTCCTGGCTTTCCAAACTGCATGTCTTGTGTAGATTGGAAATTGTATTTGCAAAAATTTAGAGATTAGAGGGGAGATGATGTCGCTCTTCATTTGGTTAACTTTCACATGCATGTGCGTAGACTCAAGGTTCAATTTCATGAAGACTACCTGATGAAGATGTTCATGGCTACCTTGGAGGAAAAAGTGAGATATTGGTATGAAGGTTTGCCACCTGGGAGCTTGTATTCCCTTAAACATTTTCATTTAGTATTTTTTTATAAATACGAAAAATCTCATCCTTATTTTTCATTGGTTGAGAATTGTTGTGACCATTTTGAGGATTTCATTCAAAATCTGAAAAAATCTTATGGTGATGAAGAGTTCATGGATGAAGAAATCTTGGAATCTTTGTACGATAATCCTTTTCATCACCAAGAATAAATGGTAACTTATATCTTGGCTAAAAATAACATAGAACAACATCCTCATGCAAAAAGTTATGATTTGTCTCTTGAGTTTGAAGAAAATTTGCAGCAGCCTTGTCAAATGTTATGTCACCAAGAGAAATAACAGGATAGACAATCAAATTTTTCATCAGCCATTTTATTTCCTCTGTCTTTATTCCAAGAAGAATCTTATCAAATTCTGAGTTCTAAAATTAAAAAGACTGAGCTCACTTTAGATGAAGATGAAAGTGTTATCCATGAAAGCTTTAAGCTAAAAAATGAAAGCTATACCCCACAATTACAAGAGGATAATGAAGAGAAGATTGTTTTAGAGTCCTTGGATAGTGCAGAACCTATTCATGATTATAAATCTTTTGAATTGACATATTCAAAAAAAAAAAAAATCCAAGATGACACTCTTGTTGATATACATGATGTACATGGAAAGACTGATGAACAGATTGCTCCTATTTCTTTCAAAGATAGTCTTAAGTTTCTGAAAGATTGTTTCCTTCCTCTCGTCGATCATCAAGTAAAGGTAACTAATCATGCTTTTGAAGATTTTTTTGTTGTTTTGTTGGAATCATTAAGGGAAGGATATATTTTGTTTTCTCCAAGTCAACAAGAAGAAATTTTCCATGTTTTTCAAGATCCCGGGGCTAGCCTATTACGGCCATTAGAGCATAAGAACGTTGTTGTATCTATGGATCATGAAGAGGTTTCCAATGGAAGTTTGAGTTTCCATTTTTTGAGTCTTTCTTTATGCATGGATAAGTTGAACGCAATCTTCAGTCAAGTATACATTTTCTTGATTGGCTACATTGAAAGGATCATTTCACTTTGATTGTATAGCTATCTTCAGCAAGTTAGAGTGAGTAGTTGTGTGAATAAGCTCAACCCTCTGAGCATCTTTTTCAGCAGTGTGAATTTCCAGTAGTTTGTCTTAGTAGTTTGGTATTATTTTTCAGTACTGCTGGTGTGGGTGGTTATCATTAGAATTTGAAGCCCGAAGTGAAGACCCTGAGATTCCAGTGATCTACTGCTATATGTAATGTAAAAATCAAATTAGTCATGGTCAATTTTAGTCATTTTGAGTTGGACTCCATTGCCCAATGGTTCAGGCTACTGGTCTGCAATGTTCTTAACACCTCACAAGCAGGTTACCATCTCCATTGGAGCCAATGTTAGGATCATATAATTTAGGAATCAAAGTGTGGTTGCCTCTTACTATTCATCTTGGGGGTCTGTTTGTCAATTTTAGCCTATGAGTCACTATGTGTCATAGTCTAAAGGTTTGTATGCAAAGAGAGTCAAAAGAGTGAAGGTTTTGTAAATATGTGTTGTAAAGGGAGTCTTTGAACCCAAATCTAATTTGTGAGATTCTAAAGTACTCATGGAGGGGAAGGAGTCATAATGAGGGTTCAAGGGGTCAATTCATGGGATTTCATTCATCATAAGTCAAGTATGAAGCCATGTCAGTTAGGTTCATTTAGTTAAAGTTTGTTATGGGTCTGTTAATGGTGTGTATTTGTCATCATTGGAAGATATCCTCATGTCATCTCACTTCCTCCTCCACTCAAAAGTCACCATCATGACATGAAAGAAGGCATGTGGAGGCATAAATTTCAAAAAATTTCAAGTTTTCCTCATTATTACTCCATTCTAATCCGAGCTCTGAGAAGGTTTAAGAGGTTGCAGAGGTCAAAGGGAGGTGTTTGAAGCTCAAGTGAAAGAGGGTATTGTGCATCTACTGCGCAAACCACCATTATTGTGCAACTATTGTGCACAAATCTCAGAAGTCCATGGACTATAAGATAAATGCAAGTGATGATAAGTCTGCATCAACAATAGAGGGGAAATTTCTTAATGTGGTGCAAATGAAATCTGTCATGGCATATTTTAAGCCAAATTGTTTACTGATTGATGAAATTTATGGATCCCTTGGTGAGGGAAAGGGTGTTGTTGATTTTTTGTTAAGGATGACTTCCTCAGAGAAGAAGCCAAATTTGGACAAGGAAAACGAGTGAAGTATTACACAATCTGTAAAGGCTACCAAGAAGAATGTCCCAAATTAAACTGGTAGACTGTCAAAGTCACTGATTTTCATATGCAACGATATATTTGCACATGTTTTGCAGTCATTATGGGAAGTGTCCAGGGTGTATACATTCATACAACCGAGTGCTAGCCTGGTAGTAAACAAGGTTAAATATATTTGACAAAAGGAAGGATTTAATGCAAGTGCACAAGGGCTTACTACACTGGCTGAATTTATAGAATTTGATATATGAGCATGTCGTAATACTCTTCAGTTTCTTAACAACAACAAAAAAATCTTTTTTTAATGTGGTAGATATTGGTTCTCGGGTTTTTGGTCGAAAGGATATGACCAGAAACATCTTTGATATTTGGAGAGCAGTTCTGCAAAAGCGTAAATCCAAAATAAAAGGAACTGCATTAAAAAATTGCAAGAAAGAAGGTCAAAACTTTACTCAACTTCAAGAGATTATTTCCCAACATGGGGATTATGAATTGGGGGTTGAAGGAATTCATGAAAAAATTCTACATATGAGATCAAGTGTCTTGATTTTCTTTGTGACTCCAATTTTTTTAGTCATTGTACCATGCGGTCTCAACAATTCTTTATTTATGCATATCAACCTTTGATTATCACTTGTATCCAACGTTTAATAGCCCAAGTAGAAAAGCCAAATATTGAGTGGAGAAAATCACATCAAAGGTACAGAGAAACCTTCACTGGAAAGAAGGATGTATTGAAATCATGGATGAATAGAATTTCACCCATTGTTTCAAGATACCTTTCAACTGATTCGATTATGTTGGATGTTATTTCTCCACTGTTGTCGAGGAGTTGACCTCTAAGAAGACCATTGAGATACCCGATGATGTACTAGAGCAGTTTGAGGTGAGTGGTAAAGAATTTGGAGGTAGCCTTGGCATCTTGGTTGAGGCTGCCCAAAGCTGAGGTGGTATAAGGAGGACATGCTCATTTTGTCAATTTTGAAGTTTTGGCTATATGCTCTGTTTTGACCCTTTTTGCTGAAGTAGGAACCTGTGTAACCAAGAGCCCGCTATATAAAGTGCCTTAATGTCATTTTTTGGTGAAGGTTTTGAAAGGCTTGAAGTATGTTAGGAATGTTGTAAGGTGAATGCAGCTAGTAGATGGTCATGTTCAATCGATTTGAAGCAAGAAAGTTTCAAACAAGCTCAAAGCCCAAATATTGCTACGCAAGTTGGGATCAGTCAGTTGGGAGGTCTGCAAAAGTTGAAAAGAGTATTTCAAAAGTTCTACGCCAACACACCATCATCTCAAGCACATCCATCTGCTCATTTTTGTCCAGAACAATCTGCAACCATGCCGATTTTGAAGCCTTATGCCCTTTGTTGCGCAAACATATCAGTTAATTTTACTTTGGAAATTTTTGAATTTTGGAACTTCTAGAAGTAATTTTGGTTGTCGAATAGATGTATATAAGTTTAAAGTCATGTAGTTTGAGTTATTAAATAAATATTCCAACTTGGTTGATGTTTCTAAATTCTATTCGTCTTGGTATAATAGTTCTTATTTTTCTGCATAGCAAGTAAATATGCATTGTATCTAGACCAATTGACTTTTATGGAGTGAATTCAACCACCTAGAGTGGTAATTTGAATTCCTCGTTGTATATAATGATGTAAAGATATGGAAAATAGTTCCTGTTTGTATTGTAAGAGGTTAGACTATATCTTTTTGAAATTTTGTATATTTTTACCAAATGAATAGAAGAAGGCAGATGCAATTTCGACATTGATACCTATGTCATACTTATTGGTATGTATTTTTTCTCTTGTGATGTGATATGTATTTCTTTAAAATTTGTTTCTAATATATAGCTTCATACTGTATAACTTCCTCACTGTTAATTTATGGTATGTTCTATGCATATAACAATCTACTTATTTTTCTTATTATATTCCACACATTAGCAATCACATGTACATAAAGTAAAGTGCAGATAGAACATTAAACGATCGACAAAAAACAAGCCAAGACAAGAGACATAAGGTGTGGCGGTTATCCAGGCACAAACCCCACAATGTGTGGGGAAAACCTTTGATCAAATCTTCTTTTATCTTCAATAATCCAGTAGAGAGAAATAGTACAATAAATCTGATTCATATCAGCAGTAACAAACACTAGATCAGCAGCATCAGCGTTAGCGGCTTCATTATCAAACTAGGGCAGATGATATCTCACAAACCGTTTGTCGTATTGACTTCATTCCACCACCAAAAGTTACGGCTTTCAGAGGAGATCCAAATGGACCTACAGTGCAGTTCCAAAGAGGAGATCTTATAGGCCACGCAAGTCAATCTTTGCTTCTGTAGTTGCAGCTTCAGTTTCAGCAGTTTCCGGCTTCAAACTAGGGCAGTCGATATCTTGCAAACCGTTCGTCGGATTGACTTCATTCCACCACCAAAAGTTGTGGCTTTCAGAGGAGGTTCAGATGAACCTACAGTACAATTCCAAAGAGGAGATCTTCTAGGCCATGCAAGTCAATATTTGCTTCTGCAGTTGCAGCTTCAGTTTCAACAGCTTCTGGCTTCACATGTGTGAGAGACAGACCCATTTCTCCGCAGTAGAGAAGAGACTCGTTTTTGCACAGTAGAGAGAGAGAGATGTGATGAGAAGAGTGAGTGAAAATGAGGAAAAGCCCTCTTATATTTATACACAACGTTGGTGTTTGAATAGATGTGACTGTTGGGCTTCTAAGCCTACATGAGTTGTAGGTCGGCTTGATAATAATTCCATAATCAAAATAAAGTCATATCTCCATGAATACTTATCAGAATCGGATGATCTTTATATCAATCCTACACCTCTCGACAAGAGGAATTTAATAAAAATATTATCAGCCATGAATAAGATGACCCGCATGAAGTTTTGCCTTGGTTGCCAATTTTAACACTCCCTCTCAACTAGGGCGAACTTCATCTGCAATCTATCTATCGGTCGTTACTATTCATCCATCAAATGCACTGCCCTGTACAGCCTCACCCTTGCCCTGCTCTGCTCTATTATACCTGTTCTGCTTTGTCTTGTTCTGCCCTGTACTGATCTGTATTGTTTTGCTCTGTTCTGCTCTGCTCTTGCATTGTTCTATTCTGCTCTGCTTTTGTCTGAATTATGAAGAAGAAGAAATGATCGAGGATGTATCATACTGACTCAAAACTCAGTCTCAAAGTATGTACCACTGGTCCCATACCAGTCTCAACCAACCCGAAGTCAGCGTCATAGTGAGTACAACTCCATTGGTCCCTGACCAGTATCACCCTCCACTGACTCAAATTCAGTCTCAGAGTGCGTACTACTGGTCCCAAACCAGTCTCAACTGACCCGAAGTCAGCTTCATGGTAAGTACCACTCCTACCACTGGTCCCAGACCAGTATCGCAGTCTTAGAGAGTGTACCACTAGTCCCAGACCAGTCTCAACTGACCCGAATTCAGCGTCATAGTATGTACCACTCTCACTGGTCCCAGACCAGTACTACACTGACACGAAGTCAGTCTCGGAGTATGTACCACTGGTCCCAGACCAGTCTCAACCGACCCGAAGTCAGTGTCATAGTAAGGTACAACTCCTACCACGGGTCCCAAACCAGTATCGCAGTCTCAGAGAGTGTACCACTAGTCCCAAACCAGTCTCAACCGACTCAAAGTCAGCGTCATAGTATGTACCACTCTCACTGGTCCCAGACCAGAACTACACTAGCACAAAGTCAGTCTCAGAGTATGTACCACTGGTCCCAGACCAGTCTCAACCGACCCGAAGTCAGTGTCATTGTAAGGTACAACTCCTACCACTGGTCCCAGACCAGTATCATTGATCCCAGATCAATAGAGGTCATCCTAGCGTAGGGAGTATGGTAGATACAATGATGCGTCCATTGGTACTACTATGGTCCCTAACTTCATTTCCCTTCTCATTGATCAAATGAGAGGTACTTCCCATGAGTCCCAGACTGCATGGGTAGGATGCCTCGATAGGAGAACTAATCAATCCTGTCCTCACAAGAGAACACATCAATCGTGCTACAATCGCCATGGAGAACACATCAATCCAGGCCGCCATGGAGAACACATCAATCCTGCTACAGTCGCCATGGAGAACACATCAATCCAGGCCTCACAAGAGAACTAATCATCCTGCTACACAGGAGAGCGAATCATCCTATTCCACAAGAGAGCGAATCATCTTGTCCGACAAGAGAGCGAATCATCTTGTTCCAGTGCACCACCAAGGGAGGGTGAGTCACCCTGTGGTCGTATGTTGCTCCAGTAAGAACCACAAGCCCTCAGAGCTCCCAGATCTCAATGTGTGCAACATGCAGGACCCTTGTACAAGGGTTTCTTGACGACTCCAAGTCGTTTGGGAAAATCACATATTAGATCTTTCCTCAGGGCTTTGACAAGGTGTATCGACCTGTACATCATCTTAATGTGATGGAACCTCCTTGTTCATCGACTTACCATATCCCAGATGATGTCTATCTGCTGGAGAAATCGAAGAATAGGGATTCCTCAATAATTGAATCCCACCTCTGGTTGTTACAGAGAATCACAGTGGTGTCCAATGTAAATCCAAACAGCTCACTGAAAAGCTTTCGCAACCAGACTACCTCTCAGGAGGCCATGCTAGCAGCAATATACTTTGCTTCGGTGGTGCTCAGAGCCACCGACTTCTGCTTCCTTCTCATCGAGGATATCGAAGCATATCCCAAGATGAAACGGCACCCGAAAGTGCTCTTACGGTCTACCATACTGCCTGCCCAATCAGCATCAGTATATCCAAGTAGTCTCACATCTTCGGCAGTTTATCTTAACCCATTGTGCCATGAAGATATCTCAGAAGATTCTTGGCATCAATCCAATGAGGCTCAAACAAATATGAGCTCACAATGCTAACTCCAAAACATATGTTCGGACGGAGGTTCATCAAGAACATCAATGCAAACGAGTTTTTTGAAACTCAGAGGCATTTCCCAAATCTGGTCCGACATCACTACCTTATAACTTCTTAAAGTTAAGATCCTCGAGGTAGTCACAGGCTTGCAGTCCATCATATCAAATATTTTCAAAATCTTTACCACATATTTTCCTTGAGACAGGAAAATTTCCCTTGGCTTCTGCCACACTTCAAGTCCTAGGAAATAGTGCATCAGTCCTAGGTCCTTCATTTCAAATTCAGAAGCCAACTCCCTCTTACATTTTTGAATGAGACAGTGTGCACCTGTTAGAAAGAGGTCATCCACATATAACACCATTATGAGACGTTTATCATCTTCAACCTTAAAGTAAAGGTTAGGATCGACTTCACTCCTAGTGAATCCCAGCTTCATCAAGTAGCTGTCGATCCTTTCATACCATGCTTGGGGTGCTTGCTTCAGCCCATAGACAGCCTTCTTCAACCTACATACATGAGATTTTCGATCATAAATCTCAAATCCTTCGGGTTGCTCCACATAAACCTCTTCTTTGATCGAACCGTGCAAGAATGCGGTCTTGACATCCATCTAATGCAAGTTCCATCCTTGTGAAGTGGTAAGGGCTATGATCGAGCAAATGGTCGTATATCTGGCAACAGGTGCAAATATCACATCATAGTCTATACCTTCCTTCTGGGAGAAACCACGAGCAATAAAACAAGCCTTTTACTTTTCCGTGCTTCCATCTTCTGCATGCTTTATCTTGTAAAGCCATTTGGAAGTAACGACTCTCTTGTCCTGGGGTCTAGGAACTACTTCCCAAAAACCATTCTTCATGATAGACTTATATTCTTTGGTCATAACATCCTTCCATACTTGATGCTTGACGGCGTCTGAGAATGATGAAGGCTCATTTTGTATGATCATGCTCATGATGGTCAGGTATCCCTGATACCTATTAGGTTTCTTACTTTCACGAAAGGTTCCTCAGGGTGCAGCATGTCCTTCAACATCATCAAGTAGCCCCCTAAGCCATGAAGGCCTCTTCCCAGAAGAGGAAGGCTCATGTGGAGGAGGATCAATCGGATCCATAGGTTCTTTTACATCAAGCATTGATTCATCATCCTTTTCCTTCGATTCCCTAGTGTCGGCTTCTTGAGAGCTCCTCAAAGTCGGAAGAGTGTTCACCTTGTTGAGAGCCATATCTTCATCAAAGGTGACATCATCACTAATTAGGACTTCCCTTTTACCGGCTACATAGATTCTATAGCCTTTAGTATTTTCACCATAGCCCACGAAAATTCCCTTCTTTCCAGATGCACCCAATTTATTTCTTTTCTCTTTTGGCACATGAAAATATATAGGGCTTCCAAAAATTCTAAAATAAGAAACATCAAGTTTCTTACCGATGAACTTTTCTTCAGGAGTCTTGGAACCCAATGCTTGATGAGGGCATCAATTTTGTACATATACGGCAGTGTTTGCAGCTTCAACCCATAGAAACTTCGGAAGTCTTTGATCATGTAGCATGGCCTGGACAACGTCTACAATCGTACGGTTCTTCCTTCTTGCCACACCATTCTGCTCAGGAGTATGTGGTGTAGTAGTCTCCCTCTTAATTCCAACCTCGGGTATGCCTGAGTGAACCAACTGTAATATATCGGAGGTCTTGTTTTGGCTTGAGGGGAATGGTCCCCTTTTGAGCTTTCCTTCGGCACATCCTGGACATACACCTTCTTTCTCTACTCGAAATTCGAGCATATCTGTCACCATTTGTTTTACACCGAGTATAGCTTTATAATGAAGGGGGGAAAACCTCTGATGCCAATGTTTGGACTGAAGAGATGTGTCATAAGACATGACACCTAGCGGACTTCCATCAACCTGATATAATGAATCAACACTAAACCCAAGAGTAAAGGCATCTTTAACATTATTTTTCCATATACG